>JAOWBP010052006.1:0-14051 GCA_028571105.1 Tragopan temminckii | reverse complement strand
GAGCAGCACCACGCTGTCATTTCCTTTATTCCAGCTATTATGTGATTGAAACGTGCCCTCGATTTAGCTCAATCTATGGCCACCAGGGTGCCTGCTGCAATGTGCAAAGCACACGACACTGCTCATCATGTCAGTAGTGGGGTCTGAGCCACGCCACTTTTATCTGCAGACAACTTTCATTGGCACAGGCTTCTCCTGGGCCTTCCTTTTTTTATCATTCAAAATTGACTTCTCTTTTTTCTTTCTGTTTTTATTTCTATTTTTTACGTAAAAGGAGAATTGCCTACTACCAGTGACCAGGTTGCCAACAGCCCACAACAGAACACCCAGGGCTGTCAGTACCAAAAGTGTTTTTATTACAAAGACTTCTTCGTTGTAACTGAAACAAATTTACATTAAAATTTTTTTCTGTTTATTTGTTTTCAAACTACATGCAAGTAAAGCATAATTAATCATAGTCACATCTGAAAATTGTAACCTAGACCCCTTCTCACCATAAACTTGACCTCAGTTTCTACAATTTCACTAATACTGAGTGAAGAGGTCCATTGTAGAATACTTTTGAGGAACTCTGAAACCAGCAGCTCTTTAAAGGAAATTGTTTATCCCTGCACTTTTGATGCTAAATCAGTTTCAGCAATGGTTGCTGATTTATGCCCCTGTAACCCAATGAAGGAATGGAGGGCAGCCAAGCCCATCTCTTCGTTAGGAAGCCACCTCCTGTCATTGCCATGCTGTCCCCACTGGGCCCACCACTCCACGGACGTTGCACAGGGCAGGCAGTCACCACCTGCCTGGGACTCAGCTGGATGGTTTTGCCTCTGAACTAGCACAGCCACTAAGGAATTTGTTTGTGTACCCAAGATAGGTCGAATACAACCTCATTACAAAAGCGTTACTGAAAGTTACAGTCATTAAAGTATCAAGATCTCCGAGCAGGATGGATTACCATGACATCCAATGAAGAGTCTCTTGGTTTGGGAAAACAGGCCTATACTTTCTCAAGGATAAAAAAAAACACCTCCAGGCTTGTCTTAAAGAGCATACAGTTGGAATGAAAAAAATTGCACAGGCACTTGGTATTTAGGATGAGTAATATCTTTCACTAACGCTTCCCAAGAATATCAACAGTTACTGAATGACGTCTGTGCTGAAAGTACTTCTGCTGATTATGCTGGACCTTAAGAGACCACATTAAAGTCCCTCAGCAGTAACAAACAAAAAAATATTAACATATAAAGTCAAAAGAGATGACAATGTCATGTCTACAATAGCATATTACTCATGTACCATAATAAAAAATAACTACACCTTGATCAATATGTTCTTAAACAGAATGAATTCTTCAAAGGTTGTGAAAACTGTAGATAAAACACACTGAACGCTGCTTTATCTACGTCCCTTACATTGCCCAGTCCTCAGATCACTGTTAAAAATATATCCCAGTTTGAGCGGACAAAAATGTAATTAATAGTACTTAAGGGTAACGAGGCATCAGTTCATTCCACTCTACCAGTAAAACATCGTATGTAGCAACGTTGATACTGCCTATGACAACACTATATCTTACTGCGTGAAGCCGTGCACCAAAGGAACAAAGGATGCAGAAATGCTGCTAGGCCCGTGCCTTACAAATCTAACAAGATAGCATTGAGCAAAGCTATCTACTGATGTACTGGAATATGACAATAGGGAGCATGAACCTACTTGTAAGGCCTATTACAGAGGCAAAACTATCAGTTACTGCTCTCCCATTCCCCTTCGCTCAGAAGCACTTATCTCAAACAGCCGAATGATGCCTCAAATCTAATCACATCTACCTTAATAAGCACATATTACATTACAGTTTCTTTAAAGAGTTAAGTGAGGCTGCTTTATAGATTAGCCCTAGTGGATATATCTAAGACTAACCGAAATGCATGATCAGAAATAAGCTCAGTGATCAGACATCTTAGATAAATGGGATCTCTAACTGAAAGGCCTATGAGAGACAAAGCAATTTCTATAAACCCACCCTGAGGTGAAGCCAACAGCTCCAACAGCTGAGTTTGGGGTGGAGGTCAGGGAGAAGAGACTGCTCACCACTGAAACCTCAACCAATAAACAGCAAAACCCTAATTTCAAATGGGAAATGACTCTGCTTTCTGCATGCACGTACATATCTGTGCACTATCATACACGACGCAGCAATGTGAAAAAGTGATCACTTTGGCTCAATGACATATATTTGCTTTTTCCTTTTCTCCCCCTCCAGTGAACCGATCCTTCAGAGCTGCTTTCAGCAAGAGCTGCAGACACCTCGCTCTCACAATTCATCACAGAGTGCAATACCAAAGACTGATGCTGACAGGGGTGATGTGACCTGAAAAACAGCATCTGTATAGAGAACAGCAGAGAGAAGCTCTGAGAAAAGCAGCTCCACGCAGTGCATTTTAAACAGAAAACCCAACGATGGTGGGTTTGGGAGGGGGAAGGGGCTGGTTTTTGTTCATTGTAAATGGTCATTGTGCTTGATTCGCTACGCATCCACAACACAGAGACAAACGTATGGCACCCAGGCATGGCTCCACACCACCGAGATGAGGTGGGCAGCCCGAGCGAGGTGGGAGCTCTATAAAACACAGCTCGTGATATTCAGCAACACCACAACCATGTCCCCATCTGAACAAAGGCCTCACGAACAAAAATCAGCCCCCCACCACATCGCAGAACGTAGGTGCGGGAAGGCTGCGGGCCCAGCAGCGCGGCAGAAAAGAGGAGAGCGAGGGGAATGCAGACAGACTTACATCGCCTCCGACGGCTCCCGGGCCAGGCTCCCTGCCTGTGCCTGCTGCAGGGACTGCGAGCCTCCCATCCTCAGCGTGCCCCGGGCTGGCAGCTAGGTGTGCGGGCAGCTCCCTCGGCGAGCCGTGCCTGTGCAGAGCCTGCGGTGCTGCACTGCAGATGGGAACAGCTGCTTGCATCAGTGGCAGCACAGGCAGGAGCACTTGAGCAGCAGCCTCTCTTCTCTGAACTGTTGCCAGTTATTTTTTATTATTTTTTTTTTTTCCCCTTCCCGTCCAGATGAATGCTATTTAGAAAATAAAATGAAATCCCGGCCACTGTGACGGGCTAATAATCATCTGCTGAACATCAGAGGTTCGTGCAGCCACGGTGCAAGCGCCTCAAACGCAGCACTGCTGGCTATGGAAACTGCCTTCAGGAAAAAAAAAAAAAAAAATCAAAAAAAAAAAAAGAAGAAGAAAAGCAGACCCTCCCTTTAAGCACACATTGTCAGCTACTGTGGCTCCCTAAGGACCTACAGGCAGGACCATTGCATTGTGTTGACTCAGCTGATTTGAAATGCAAATCCTGGTGGGCACGAGATGCTGTGCATACATTTCCTTTCCATAAGAGGCAAGTTGGACATGTCGACACGACTGCAGAGAGGATTAATAAGCAGAGCGGCCGCTTGTTTCATTTAAACAAATGAGCTCATCCCTCTTGCAGAAATGGAATCGTCCATGAGGGACAGAGGGAGAATATCATGAGCAGCCAAGGTAAACATGGCAATGTGGGAGCTTTCCCCACCCGCAGTGCTCTATCCAAAGGGATTGGGGCTTTGCCACCGCACACACGGCCCCCTGGTAGGGCCAGAAGGTACAGAACCATGGGGATGCTCACAATCTAACACAAGTGAGAGCAGTGGTAGGGATCTTTCAGCCTGCAAAGCACAAGGAAAAACAAACCACAGTCCAAACCCTCTGAACAGGCTTATCCCTCTGTGACGGTACTAGGGCAACAGAATTCATAGAATCATTTCAGTTGGAATGGACCTTAAAGGCTATCTGGTCCAACCCCCCAGCAATCTGCAGGGATGCCCACAGCTCCATCAGGTGCTCAGAGCCCATCCCCTGACCTCAGGTGTTTCCAAGGATGGGATACCACCACCCCTCTGGGCAGCCTGTGCAGTGCCTCACCACCATTCTTGTAAAAACCTTTCTCCTTAAACCCAGTGTAGAAGTCCCCTCCTTCAGCTTGAAACCACTTCCTCTTACCCCATTACAATAGACCCTACTAAAGAGTCTGTCCCCTTCTTTCTTGTGGCCCCCCTCTATGGGGGAACAGGCCGAAGGGGCTGGGCACCAGCACTCCTCTGCAACACCACATTCAGCACAGTGACACGCCATGTGCATGCTGTGTTCCACAGCATCCTAAGGACAAAAAGGGTATCAGCTGCATCACTACCTATACTTGGAATTAAATGCTCAAGAAACAAACAGCTTGAGGCTGCGTGACACTTCTGGATCCACGCTGGGGCAGAGGGGTCAGAAGGCTCAAATATATTTAACAGGGATATTAGAACTCACTGACTTCAAAGCACCTTCCCCAGCATTTCAGCGGAGACCTCAGCAGACTTGCACCTTCAGTAGCTTCTGGCTTTTATTGTTTCTGCTTGCAAGAAGGAAAATCCAGTAGTGTTTGCCCACTAGAGCACGTGGGCTGCTTTTAAGCCCTTTCACAGCAGAAAGCACTTCTGCAGATATTTACAAGGAGAAGCACTAAATGCTGTGAGCTGGACAACGTTGCTAATGACAGCAAATCTGTACAGCCACATAAAAAAATGATTCAGAGTGCTCATTTTTAACAGAACCTCAGGTAATACACCTGTCTGGACTATGTCCAAGTAAAACACAGAATTCAAAGGAAGAGCTTAAAAATAAAAATAAAAAAATCTGTATACCCTGGCAGCAGCTTTGCAATGGTTAATAACTCTGAGATACCAACCCAATGCAGGAAGTGGTACCAGCCTGCAGCCTGCAATTACAGGGCTGCATTTAGGGAACCTATTAGGTTGAGGTTACTGCTCAGTTTTATGCGTGGTAGCTGTGCTGAGCTACAGATGATTGGCCTTCTGATTGCTATAAGAGCTCCCTATTGGGTTTTATTTATTGCAGAATAAAGGAAGACAATAATTCTAAGAAAGGCAAACTCCACAGTGAGAAAATGACGCCCTCGCAGTTTTCTGGGAGCCAAAAGGGAGAACAGAGGCACCACTTGCCCTGCAGTGGAGAAAATGGGAATATTGTGGTACTTCCCTAACAACTGTAAAGAGTGCATTTAAAATGCCTGTTATTTTGCTCCTTGATACATTCACCTGAAGCCACACTTTTCTTGAAGTTATTCTGGATGCTCAGAGCATCACATCATTTCACTACACACACTTCAGTGCATGCAATGAAACATTATACAATTACAGCAAAAGCAACTTTGGAAAGCTGACTGCAGCCTTTTATTCCTCCGTGGATACAGAAGCACTGACCCCAACCTCAGGAGTGAACACAGATGCAGAGCAGTCCACAACATGGGCTCTCCCTGCAGTTCTGTGTGAGGGGAGCTTTCCCTCTCCTGCCTGGCCCCAGTCCATCCTTTGGGCCTGCCAACAGAAGTGCTAATTTAGTACTAAATTTAGTGCTGGCTTTTAAAAATATAAGAACTGTGTTGATACCATAAAAGTACATCTGGTAAGAACTAGCCCAGGACCTGAAAAACACACAGCTGGGACTCAAAAACCAAAGTCTTCAAAGGCCACACACACACACACACTATCAAACATCAAAGAGCCCTCTGCAAGAAAGCACTGCCTCTCATATCTACCACCCCCCTTGGGATGGGTGCCCAAATCTCAGACCAAACACCTCAATTGCAATCCAGGATTGGGGTACTGTGCAGAAGCTAGCACCGTGTGCAGCCAACAGCACAGAACAGAGCAAAAGCAAACAACCCAGTAACAAAAGTGGGTTTCTCCGACATGCTGAAGGCTGCTGTCAAAGCCCTGAGGAACAATACTGCCTCTTTTAAAACAATTCTAAAAAGGGGGAAACGTTAACAAAGGATAGATTATTTTTTAAATGGGATCCTAAAAATAAACAGTGAGATTTAGACGATATTACCTTTGGATCCCAAAGCCTTGAATGCAGCCTGGGAAACAGTTTGTATCCCAAGGATTCCTTTATTTGTAGGCTGCCTGGTTTCAAAGCGCTCATGAATAGGGCATCCACAACATCAGACTGATAAGAAATACCAGTTATAAGCACCATCACCTTCACTAACAGACTAAAAAGACCAGATTGCACCAAAAAAAAATCAATCCTGTTCTATATAGACACAGTTGCAAGGCCAGCCAGTGCCTAGGGGAGGCTGCCTGCACACTGGAGAGCACATCAACACATAAAAGCACTGGCAGCTTTTGAAGCACAGCCCTTTTAGGGCACCCCAAGGCTGAGGGCTCCTGCACTCCAAATCCCTCCTCCCCAGCTGCTTAAGAATTCAAGCACTGGTCATTATAGAATGCATAATGCATGGTTCTAAACATGTCACGCATTTTCTTGCACTACTTTACCCACTACCACACTTTTCAGCCCTGTGTTACGAGAGCTACGTATTTCCTTTTCTTGGTTTATTCTTCTCCCTCCTATAGCCAGATTTGTTCCTTACTCCTCTCTCCCTCTCTAGTGACCCAGAGGCCATCAACCTTATAACTGAGAGTCACTCAAAGGCTTCCTTGAGCAGTGAGCTGCTGAGGCTGCCAGCTGACACGCCACAAACCATTTGCTCCCCTTCACTACAGCTCTTTGCTTTACCTGGTTATTGCTACTCTGATGTTAAACACAGAGCTCTGCCAGCAGGAATCAATGCAGCACCATGTTAATCCTGCATGTATTTCTCCAGACAGTTTGCTCCACAGTCCAGCTCACTGCCTTGCACTGCCATGGCACAGGGACAGTGGCAGGATGTAATGCTGTACCATACCATCACCAAATATTTCTCTCTCTCTTCCCCTTAGTTTTATGGAGCAACTTCATGCTACAACTGAAAGAACAAAGGAAATACTATGTGAAATATACAACAAATTTATCCCATTTTGGCTTACTGGAAGAAGAAATAAAATGCTAACATAAATTGTAATGCCTGTGTTTTAGTAGTGCCTAACAAATAGACTTTTAGTTCTGTTCATGTGCATAGTATTATTGAGATAATAGTATATAGTCAGCAATGTAAGGACATATCACCATCCTTAGCTATCCCTAATTTGATCTCATCCAGCACATATAAATCAGAAATTCCATTCTACATTAAGAATGGAAAAGCTTCAGATTGAAACCATCATTGCAGATCTTTTGTTTGGTTGTTGCTTTTTGCCGATTTTTTTTGTTCATTCATATTGTAGCTGTTCCTTTTATTTACAAGGGCTTGGAGAAGGAGGAGAGCATAAGTGAAACCTAAGCAGCAAAATCATCAAGGACCCTGTTAAATGAGTTTTTCAATATACTCTTCAAGAAAAAGAAAAGCAATTCTTTCTATTGCCTTTGCACAAGGTTGGGCATAACACAGCCCTTTCCACATTGCCATGGTACAAAAGGATATGCCACGAAACAACATGAGGTGATACTAGGTGTAAATCTTTAGAGGTTTAACTTATTCTTACATCAAATACCTCCAAGAATGCTTTGCTCCACCACTTATCTAGATTAATGTGAGTGCTTTATTTGCATTGCTACATTATTACTCCCTGAAAAAAACACAGTATCTCAGAATTTTAAGCCTGAGCACATTAACTGTTTTTAACTCCCAAATCAAGGAAATATCAGGAGACCTGTGATGATGCTCCCAAAATAGACAATGTAGCTCATAGGAAACAAATGCTAGAATATGTTCCCCCCAAAAAGGAAACAAATAAATACTCCCTAGATGTGCACACACACAATTGACCAGTGTTCAGTTGCTAAGGTCACCACTTAATCTAAATTGCAAGTGAGATCAATGGCATTAAGAGTTATGGATAATCAAGATGTCTGCTTAGTTATTGAAATGTCCTGCATTAGAAACCCACTGCAGAGCCAATAAAAGAGGCCTCTAAATGCTTCTCTTCAGGATGCTACGGGCTCTGCAGTCTTTCAGGGCCCAGTGGTGAATTAGGACGGGTAAGGTGAGAACCAAACAAGAGATTCCATGTACAAACAGGGAGATCTGGTCTTGGAGAGCAGGGAAACCTCCATGGCAGCCATGCAGAGATGCCACCCAAGGAACAAGGAGGGCTTTTCATCCCACAGATCTACAAAGACCTACGTTAAGGTTCAAGGGCAGCCTTGAATTGGTGTCTTCTTACATTCACCTACAGCTTCGTTTTGAATCTGAAAGACTCAGCAGAAAATTGGTACGAGCCTTTTCAGTATTTTTCAGGTTTTTCTTTTTAAAGGATGGACCAAGATCCAGCAGTAGGGGTAGGTGGAGCTCCTGCCCCAAAAGCACAGGCCCTACTCAGCCGTATCATTGACCACTGAGAAACACAAACCTGGACCCAATCTAACACTGTATTGGCTGTTTTAACACAGGAGGTGTCCATATCCCTCAAATCCTCCTTCCTCCTGGCAGCACCGGCCAGATACGTGATGCCTGTCCTGCTCTTGTACTGCCACAGCTACAGCAAGATGATTAACGCCACTCTAAAATTCCTTGCGGATGGATTAGTGTAATGACATATTCATTTTCACACGGTTGAACCTGTTTTAGCAGCAAGGAAATTATCATATATTGCCTGAGGGAACCTGTAAAATACACAGCAATAAGCAGCAAACAGAGGGCCACCATTACCCTTTCGTCCACAGCCACATGCAGGCAGCAGCTTTACAACACACAAATAATTGCCCTCTTAGAGCATAAGCATGCAGGGTGCACCTCAGGGAGGACAAATTCTAAACAAAGATATGGTCAGAAAATTGGTACAATTCCACATTTCTGTCAAGTGCCCATTAACATATCATGATTTGGCTTTTAGAATTCAAATTAGTGGAAAGTATTTGTTGAATTGTTGCTGTTTTATGGAAGCCGTCTTCTGCCAGACCTTGGGGTCTCCAGGAACCTTGCCCATCACATACAGCCATGGGGTCACCCAGAGAAGCCTGCAGGATGTTGTCCCATAAAAGCCTGCAAGCGGTGACAAGAAAATGCACTTAGTCTACAACACTTGGGGCTTCAAACAGAGCAGACATCTTAGGATTTGATGGAACAGGCTGGCAAGACAGAGAGAGAGCAGCACAAAGCATCCTCCTGCTCGGGGCTGTGCAGTGCTGAGCACAGCCCTCAGGCCAAAGGCTGGGAGACACAATCTCATTAAAAAGGCTGAAACAGAGGAAATGAATGGATGAGCAGAGTGGCTCATTTTTGCCCATTTCTTGGGGAACTGGTTAGTAACACGAAAGGTATCTGTTTATGTCGTGCTTCAGGAGGTGAATGCTTTGCAGGTTATCAACTATCAAGCCTCAAGAAAAATACCTGCGTTTTAGTTTCCAAGACCTAAGCAACTTCATTTCAACATCTTCACACTGTAGCTTCTACTACAAAAATCACTTCATTTGTGCACCAGACAGTCTGCATAACCTAGAAAGCATGCTACAATACAGTTCATGCAGTACACTTAAAAGCAAAAACTAGAAACAGATGCAGAATGCATCACATCCATCTCTCTCCCTGACAACACAATTGGGAATGGATCAGGCTCTCCAGACTCTTGCTAGCTCTATCCACACTGGTTCCTTAAATGAGAAGTTCCACTCACTAGCAGTATTTCAGCACTTCTACCAAATTATTAAGTGCCTGTGATGCAGCTCATAAGCAGATCATCATAATCACAGAGGAGACTGAAATGCCTCAAGAATCTATTTTGCAGAAAATTGTGCAGAGGCAAAGCACTTGCAGAAGTTTAGCACCTCACTGTGCAGGCAGCTGCCATAAATGTGATGAAATGAAAAATAATCCAGCTTGCACGCTACTATTTTCTGTGCCGTATTTGTGTTGACCTGATAAACAGAAATTATAGAAAAGTGCATGACGGTCCAAAAGGCATTTACATAAGGGGCTGATTATAACAACAAAGAACTGCTTGGACAGCAATACGAGAAGAATGGAAGAGCTATTTTTATCCTACAGATCTCTCCAATTCCCATCTCTATATGCATTATTATCTCTGATAAACTTGTGTTCATAGCGCAAAAAGTGCAAACACGTCAGAGAAGTTCAGCTTTAGAGAAGGCTGCAGGTGATCAGACTGCTCATCTCCAAGCATAATGAACATGTACATTTTCGTTAGCGACAGCCCAGACTGGGTTTTGATGTTGCATCAAGCAACTCTACTAGTATTACTTAATTGTTTACTCCATTACTCTGTTGTTTACCTCACCAAAGAGATTCTTAAACACACATTTCCAGCAGTCAGCTCTGCCTGTCTGTACACTTCTCAAATGATTTCTCATCTCTTCACGCAGCTTTTAGAGAATGACCAGAACATCCTCTGTTCAAAAAATTCTCTCCAGGTGACAGAACTTGCAGGCTGCTGTCAAACAGACCTTCAGACACTTCTTTTCCTTACCAACTGTACACACTTAAAAAGAGCAGGTATAGTACAGTATAAAGGAGCAAAGACTTGAACTAACCCTATGTCACAGCAAGCATGTAACTTAAACTAGAGCTTAGGACACCACTTTCTGATCAAAATTCTCAGAAATATATAAAGATAAATTCACCAACATGTTTCCTAGGTATGAAACTGTGGATGGTTTTTGAGTAGCGTTTGCTGATAGCTATTCATTCTCTGCTCCACAGCAGAACACATCTATTGTGTACGTTCCCATCCATGATTCAGAGTATCCTCCTGCTGACACCAGCACCTTCTGACATTTCTGAATGTCAGATTAAGCAGAATAACTGTATTTCCCATGGTGTCTCCCATCTTGTAGCATGCTTGTCACAAGCTGCCAACCTGTATCTGTGGGGTGGAGAAAGACACTCTCCAGAGAGTTCCCATTTCATATTCTCAACCGTGCAGTGACCTTTTCCATTAATAGATGTCACAGTAAGGGCATGCCATTATTGCCAAGCCGCAGCAGCACAGTGGTTAATCACCCACAAGACAGGCGTCACCCAAAGCTCTGACACAAATATCCAAGGACATGTATCCTCTTGTCTGTATCTGAGATGGGAGGACACAGCCTGGGGGTTTTCCCAGCAAAATTCCTTGGGGCCATTTAACAGACAGTGCAAAGCTGAAGGAGAGAAAGGTTAGCTTTGAAATGAAGATAACTGAATGTTTCCTTAGCAAAAAATGAAACCAAGCTGAACTTCTTTCTTCACTACTGACAACTACAATGCAGCATCTGAAGAGGAATGAGCAAAATGATTCTCCTGAGGAGCAAAAAAAAAAAAAAAACAAAACCAAACCAACTAAATATTTAATAATTTAAAAACAGTGAGGAAGATCAGTGCAGTAACAACCAGTGTAGTCCAAGCTCCCTCTTCTGGTCTTCCAGGGGAAATGTAGTGGAGCAAGGAGGTCTTTATCATCTAGCAATTATTTACAAAATCTAGCAACAAAATGTTCACACAACTTAGGCAAAACAATATTTTCTTAAGACAAAACATACAGATGTAGAAATTTACTTTAAATGCATGAAATAGCACTGAACAGTACCTCTTTATCTCTTCTGTGACACTTTCAGCTTCTTGAGGAGGCAGCTCTACTTCACCACCAGGGGCTGCAGCCACCAGCACATCGCCAGAAACGAGCCCAGCAGCTTTTTCACAGCTATCAGGCTTGGAAGTGCTGGAAAATAATTATGAAAAATCATCAGCTGATAAATTTAAAGAGGCCCACGGATCTGCAGTGAAATCTATTGAAAAGATGAGTTTGACTAGATCTGAACTTCTGTCAGGAGCACACTGTTCCATCACTGGTACTCTTCCCCCCTGCCTCCCATGAATGACTTCTTCCTACAAAGCCTACTTAAATTCTCAGATGACCACATGAACAACAGTACTATTGCAAAGCACTGACAACTTACAGACCAAAGCATTATCTTCTAGAGGAATTCAAGACTGTTCTGTTTGCTGCGTGCAACGGAGATGAATGGCAGAAATCCTTAATTACCCCGGTACAGGTCTCACAGAGACCTTTCTCCTCACAACAGGTTATAAACATTCAGTTTATGTGACTTCAAAAGGAACCAAGGGAGCATTGCAGCCACCAAGTGCTTCCCAAGGGCGGCTCTGACACACCAGGGGGACAGAAGTGCCCTGAGGCAGCTTCCCAACTTGTTTCTGCAGGTTCAGACCCAAGGAAACGTTGGTGGAACCAGGCCAGGGGTGAGAAGCTGCTTTTAGGCTTCCTAAGCTAAGTATTAATGGCTATTTCTGTCATTCCAGCCTTTAAATTTAATTTCCTCTCCCTGCCCCCTGTAGTCATACTTGAATAACTGCATTACTGGATGAGAGTTGGTAAGGTTCAAGGACAAATTGTTCCTTTCTTTAGAAGCATGTATATAAGCAAGGACAGCCATAAATCACATCTCTCTAACTTTAGCCACAGCACCTATCAGCACGGAGACAGTGATTCCCCAAAGTGTTTATCCACACAGACCACGAGCACTTAGAAGTGGTCTACATAATCAGCTCACATACACAAAGCAGCTCTGTGCCATATGGGCTAACTACTATGTTATTTCTTCCAAGAAATTAGCCAATTATCTCTGCTCTGAGCACTTCTCTCCCCCTTCCTTCCTTTCCCACCCTGTCCTGACGCCGACACAAACTTCCCGACTCTCTAGTCCCAACAAGTTCTTATTTAAAAGCAAGCTGTTTCCTTTTTCCACAGGGAAGACTCTTCCCTTTGCTAAAAATGTCTTTATCCTAATATAGGAATGGCATCGACTATACACAAATGCAATGTGACTATATAGGGTCACATGGAGATGAGAGAAAGTTAAGATTTTAAAGGAAAAAGTGAACTGCTAAAAATAAGAGAATGCTGAGCATCCGTTTGGAGAGCAAATAAAGAATCACAAAACACAAACACTTCCAAGTGGGCCTAGCAAAGCAAGAATACTGAATGTACACATAGTTATGGATATTATGCTGTGCACACAAGAAAGCATCCCAGTATGCTTGCAGTAGCACTCATATCTCACTGCTCCTTGCAGCTCCTCAGCTCTCCCCTTTACACCTTTCCACATAAAAGGAAAACATCTTCAGCAATATACTTTGACTGATGCCACTGCTAACACTCTGCAAAGCAAAACAAGCTATCAGAATAGGCGTTTTTAGAAGAGCTCTGCTTCCTGGAACTTGGGAAGCACAGGCCTTGCTTTTATAAGCTGCAACACCAATATGTGTTAAAGCCCACAATGAACCACGCACTTGGCTACTCTTGATCCTGCTGAGTTGAGCTGATCTGAAAACAGACACTTTTCCACCTCTGCCTCTGTGTATTTTTCAGCAATTCTCAAAAGCCACCTCCTGATGCTCTGCGTGCCCCTCCAGTCCCCAACACATCTCCCACAAAACAGGAGTGCTGCACCTGTAGTGTAAGCAGGAATATGTCCAGAAAGAATTTCTCCTAGAGCTACATGTGCTGACAAAAAATGCTTGGCCAAGCAGCCAGTGAACTCTTTACCTAATTCTTTTCAGGACACTGCTCTGTATATGCAGTAAATAAAACGCAGTATTAAGCAGATGATGCCATGATGCCCCTGATCAATACATTACCAGCAGGGGAGGAGAAGCAGTCCCTGAGAAACAAAACAAAGATACAGTTTCTTGACTGACAGATGGATGAACAACCTGATCTCTTATTATGCACTGCCATCTGGAAGACATTTGGCACAAACTGACCCCTGCCTTACATGCACCATTATTTTCCCCTGACAAAGTGCCCACCATCTGCATTATATGATGCTCCTGATGGGGAAACAAAAGGAACTTAGTAGTAGATAACTAAATACGTTGGAAGAAAATCCACTTTGTAATCACATTTTATTGCAGATAGAATGGAAAGGATTATGCCATTTAATAACCCTGCTAAGTACAACGCACAGGTGTAAGCAGGGAGCATCAACACAGTGACATCACGTGTGTGCACTGGAGAATTTCTCTGCAGTCACATTGAAAGCAGTGGTACAGAATTTCTACAAAAAACAGTAAAAAAAGTAAAAAAAAAAAAAAAAAAAAACAGTAATGAAGAT
>JAOWBP010052004.1:0-14052 GCA_028571105.1 Tragopan temminckii | reverse complement strand
AGTAAATTAGTTTGTTCCACCTCAGATTGTTGCTGCTGTTTTCAATTATTTGGGGTCCCCTGTTTCCCTTTTCCGGATCCGTGGATCACTCCGCCCCACTAGTCACGGAACCGGGCTGAACCAGCCCGTAAACCGTTGACATATGGAAAAGCAGAGAAACTGTGAGTTCATTGCTTTGCTGTTAATTTGTGGTGAGACTTAGGGCTGGTCGTCTTCTCTTCCTGTTTGTGTGTTAAACTTGTCTTGATTTTGGTCTTTCTTGAGAATCTAAATCTGAACAGGGGCAGTTACTATTATGGGCTTAGGCTTTCTCATCACAGTAGAGATATCTTTATGTCTCTACAAGTGGAAAAATAATCCTTTAAGTAATTATGTAGTTTAATTTATGTACTTACTACATAATTTTGTGCACTTTCTACAACAGTGCCATAAGAGCTCCAACAGCTGAAATCAACTATTAATACTAGTCAGCTATTAAACTTGACTGATCCTTTGTAAGCCAGAGAGACAGGCCACCAGTAGGCCACCAGTATATTGCTTTTGAAAAGGAGGCTTTGACAGAGGATATGGCTTAATTCCTTGCGTCTAGAGCAGGAAGCATGAACCAGAACCCTACAATAACTCTTCTTCAATTGATACCTGTTTGTTTTTTTATTTATAGGTGAAAGGCAGTATGTAAAGAATTGCTTTTGGTCAGATGAGTGGTAACAGAACCTCGTTCTCTGTCTGCACCATGCACAGATGTTCCATTGCAACACAATAGGAACAGAATAGTTTCTTGGATTAAAAAGAAAAATGTGTTGTTTCTGTCAGGTGAGAAGCTTCTGAAAATATGCACATGAAATATGGCTTTGATTGAATAGAGTCTATCTGGCAGAGAAGCCACTTTTCCTTTATTTTCTGTCTGCAATTTTTTATGTACGTGTTTTATCTTGTCTTTGTAAGCCTGACTTTACTCGTTGCTGCTCTCTGGGGACCAGGGGAGCTCCACAGCAGCAACTGAATATGCCTGTACAGACAGATGATTCTGAAATACAGCTTGGGAAACAAAGCAAAAAGTGTGCAGGGGCCAGCACATCTCAGCTCCTGAGATGGTAAAACCTACAGTTAGAATTTATCTGGTTTGAAGAAGGGTGCTGGTCTGGACTGTTACCTTAAAGGAAGATGGCAATCCAAATGTTTACAGGAGATTTAAGTCTCATGGTCAGAAGAACTAAATGTTCTCTTATTCAGAAGAAATTTTTTGCCAGTACAGCCTAGAATGGCTGACTTCAACATTTTTTAATCAACTCATTTTAAGGAAAAAGCTGTGAAAAGATTCACCTCATGGTTCTGCCTTCCACTGAAGTAAACTCCACTTGCAGAAAAAGTTGATGACTGTAGCTCTTTTGCTCTTGCTTTCAGGAAGAATTTAAAGGAATAATTATCTAGATTTGAGATAATTAATATGGTACAGAGGCTCATCTATTTCTTTGGTTGTTTTTTTTGTTATTATTTGTATCAATCCATTGTTTCTTAACATCTCTTATATTGTTATTACATTACTTACCTCTTCAGTATAGTAGCTCAAGACTTTTATATAAAGAAGGGTTTTTTTAGTAAAATCTTGACCTACATAATCTCTTAGCTTTCTGTTCTGAAATAGACAAAATTGTTATTATTCTAAACAAATTATTACTATTATTGTAGTGAAATTGTTCTACCATGCATAAACACTATTTGCCTTTACAGAAAAAAAAGTCTGGTAAAAATGTTGTAGAATCTATGCTATACTAATAAAACCCAGTATTTTTTAATTCAGATAATGAAGACTTGACATTAGGAGCCTCTTCTTTATACTGATTTTACAAAGAATATTCTTTGCTTCTTTTAATCTAAGTGAACCATAATGCCTTGATTCTGCAAAGCCAGTACACCTCAGAGAATTCTGCTGCATCTTGCCTCTGTGCTAAGCACAACAAAGACATATTTTTAAATAACAATTGCTCATTGGCTGGCAGTGGCATACCTGCAGTACAGTATTTTATTGTTAAGAAGCTTTGCTGAATGTTTCTAGCTATGCATACTACTTAAGGATTTTAAACAGTAAATATTTTATGGAAAATTTTGAGGTATTTTTCTTGGCCAGTTTCAAAAGTTGCATTAAACAGCCTTTAAGTATTGCCCAGTAACTTGTCTGAGGTGAGGCTAACTGAAACAGTTAAGTCTCAGGCTAACATTATGGAATTAGTATTCTTCTTTACAAAAAGGATATTCAAATTTAGGAACAAATTTCCTTCATTGATCTGAATACTCTGGTCAAATATCAGCGTCAATGCAGGGTGAAGATGACAGTAAATGAGAAATGTAAAAACTAAAGTTCCTTCATCTATTAAAAAAGGTCAGTGCAGTAGGCTTGGAGGTAATGAGCTGTGAGCAGTTCAGCTGTGATGCTAATGCCAGGCTGTTTCATAGGGCTCTGCTCTGCTCTTTTGGTAGGCAGAACAAATTCTCAGCTACAGTAAAATGAGATATTATCAACAAATCCTTATGGAGACCAGCTGCATGCCCACACCATTCAGGTACCCCTGAGAAACATCTGTCACCACCTACAGATGTAAAAATGACTAAGGATGCCTATTCCTTAATTCTCCAAGGTATTCCACAGATGCTTTGTAAGTGTTTCCATTCGTGCTTTGTAGGGTGAAAGAACTAACTATTGAGGTAGGAGAAAATAAATTTTGTCTGGGAGGGAGCTAAATTTTCCCTATGAACTGAGGTATCACAGGCAGTAAGATACTAGCATTGCAACAGAAAATGTTGTTGAAAAAGATATATATATATATAATATATATAAAAGAAAAAAAAAAAAAAAGATACACATACTAAGGTACCAAACACAAACAAAAGATACCTGAAACTGATCTGTGAGCAGATGAATTTTCTCAGACTGGGTGTGTGTCTAGTCTTTATCTGTTATTAGAAACTCTATAAGTTACAGTTATCCAATAAATTTAGCAAGTAAGGGACAAAACCAGATTTACATTTTAAAAAGTGTTTTTGTACATTAGAGAAAAACAAGTTGGCAGTAAAGAAATATATCACTTCTACTTCGGGTAGGTCATAGTTATATATTAAGACTTGCCACTGGACTGAAAAAGCATATTTAAATGTTTAATTCAATTCTGCTAGAAACAAGATTCTCAAGGGAAATGCTTTTCTTCTGATAATAGCTACATAGTTGATAATCTGATGTGTTAATAAAAATAGATATGGCATACTCTAAAATTTTTAACTATACTTTTGTCAGAATATGTCACAGAATTTTGAGCTGAGCACCTTTATTATTGCAGTTTTAAAGTATCCTGTTAATCCAGCTTATCTGTGGAGACAAAAAATCTGATATTTAACCCCAGACGACTCAATCCACTCAATATTCAAGCTTCTGCCCAACAAAAACCGTAACAGTCTAAAATCAGTGAATAGAAGAGTAGATTATGGGATGCAATGAATTATGTGAGGAGAATTGTTCAGAAGTGTTGTTATGTCATATAACGGAAGGAACTGTGTGAACCTTACCTCAAGCTGTTTCAGTTTTCTGTGTAAGTGCTGGCAACCCGCAATACAGTGTTCTTCTCCCCCACAGGCTTTGCACCAGATGGTGATGCAAAGGGCACTGGCTTTACTAATCCACATTACAGCATGCATCTTGTTACTAGTTCTCTGCAAGGATCCAGTGAAGCAATCTGAGCATACATTTGCTTAGAAAGAAAATAGGAATGTGGCAGCTTGGGCGCTAATACAAATGCTTTGGACTTGAAGCTACAGGAGAATTGTGTTTTCCCACTGTGGAAACAAGAACTGATTGTAAATGCTTACACAATTTTGCAACAGCTATGCAAAAATAAAGATGATGTTTCCATGAAACTGAGAAAGGGTATGCTTACAAAGCAGTCAATATGAAAATATAGTAAATCAGAATTACAGCACAGTCACACCTGGATACACTTGGATTAACAGAACAGACTCTTGCCAAACTCTCTTTCTGAAGTAAGGGAAGATTTTCTTAGTGCTAACACTGAGTCAGCGTTCCTCAGTGCTCTCCTCCTCTCTAAAATGCACTGAAATGAAAACATAATCCCAAACTGGAAAGTCTTACATATCTAGTCTGTGAAATCGAGTGTAAATACATGACTATATCTAGTCTTCCAAGATCTTAATGTCCTCATCTAATGTCCTTGTCATATTGCAAAAGCAGTTAAGTCTTACTTATTTAACGTGACGCTCACATGTTGCTCACGTCTTGTGGGACTATGATTCCTCTCTGTAGCCTGATGTAACTCCATTTCTTGTGCAAGAATCACAGAGTCAGAGTATGGTAGGGGTTGGAAGGGGCATCTAAAGCTCATTGAGTCCAGATGTCCCTTCCAACCCCTACCATACTCTGACTCTGTGATTCTTGCACAAGAAATGGAGTTATGAGTCCAACTTTGGTGCTAAAGTTTCCCTACAGCAGGTCTCACAAGAAAGCATCTGCATGGGTTTTGAATACCTCCAGAGAAGGAGATTCCACAACATCTCCAGGCAGCCTGTTCCTGTGCTCTGTCACCTTCAAGACAATAGTGGCACAGTGACTGTAAATATAAAGCAGTTAACTATGTTATAGTGTCAAAAAGGAGAGTATGCTTAGAGGAGATAAAATCAGAAGCAGACAAGAAAGAAAGCAGAGTTTGCATGATCCAATCCTGGACCCAAGAGGATCCAGAGAAGAGTTTTCACCATCATCCAATATTCAATTATTTCCTCAAACGTAGATGCAACTTTCTTCTTTCAAATCAGTGAGAAAAATACTGTGATAGAAGAGCCACCCTTCCACAATATGATAATTGAAACAGTGAATTTTATGCTTGTAAATTCCTTAAATTCTTCTTTGCTAAAGGAATATGTATGTATACCTAAGTAATTTTGCAATTCTTCACCAATTTATGCTTTTCAAGATATTTACTTAGAGTAGTAGAGGAAATAAGGTCCACAAATCTCTCTTACACAAGCTAGAGTCCTTGCTATCCTCATTTGCAGCAAGTCTTGTTCAGTACTCAAAAGTTCAAGTCAGTAGAGACATCAGCTTTACAGTGAGAATACTACTAATGACTCATTTAGCAAACATAAAGGGAAGTAGACTCCCTGAAGATATCTAGTAGCTGTTGGCTTGAAAAGGACATTATATCTAAGTTTTGTATTAGTCTGTGTATAACCTGTGTGTAAATTTCATCCAGAATTTAGTATGTATTTCATACCTGCCAATTTTCCAGAAATGGAAATTTAACATTTACTTGAAATGTCCCTTGTGGACAACAGGAGGACAGTAGGGACAATTTAGAAATATTAACTTTCATTTAGTAGGTCTTCTGCTATAACAATGCTGGAGAATGGGTAAGGGATGAAGAGAGAAAGAGTTGCAGAAGGTTGGTTCAGAACAGCTAAAAACGCTCTTGTTTACTTAATTTCCTCAAATAGAGGCAAAGTAATCTCCAGAGAAAAAGGTTACTCTTTGGAGTAAAGCTTCTTGGAGAATGAAAAAAAAAAGCAATGGCCTTAGAATTGAGACAAGTTTATTGCTTATAAAGTACTTACAGTCAGCTACTGTTTAAGAAATAAATGTTTATAGATGATGTATTCACTCCCTCCATAGTTGGAGAGATTTTTGGATATGACTGGAAAATCCAGTGCTATAAATGACTGTGGGCTGGTGTGAGAGTTAGATTGTGTTTTTGTAAGAGAAGCTTCTAGTATCAAAGCATAGGCCACTACTAAGCTTATAACCTTCTTATAAAATGTCTTCTTAGGTTGCTTTTCACACTAAGTCGCTGAGGCAGAGACTAGCTCAAGATAGGGCAAATATTTTGCTTAAAAGTAGAAACTGGAGTGTTCTGAAAAATCCAAGATCCCAGATTTGCAGGATAGGCCTAGCACAGGATGGAACGATCATGGTAATCTTCATCTCTAGCACAGGACAGAACAAATGTGATAATCTCTAGAACAAATGCAATAACCTTACAAAATATTGCCCTTCTACCTTCCTAAAGAAATATGAGATAGATATACTTAAAAAAACAACAGGTTGGTAACAAGCTTAATATGGAAATATTCCTTAGTAATTGCATTGAGAAGATTGTGAGCCTGTGATGCTCAATCAGTGAGTAAGTGAAAGAGATGATAATGTATGTCAGAGTAAGGGTATATAACAGTATGTATTTCTCTGACAAGGTGCATGTTTTCTTTCTTGCCATAAGAGAGTGTGCATTCACCATTGCAAGTCTGAATAAAACATGCTGCTTCACTAAGATCCTTGCCAGAGTCAAACTTATTGACTGAGAGTGTTTCTCACACTGGGAAATGTGTACTTTTTTTTTTTTTAATTACACCAATTAATAATTCAACAGAATGAGTTTAATCCCAAAAAGGCAGCTGCCCTAAATTACACTCTATACTCACTGATGTCTCCTGGTGTCACAGCCTAGCATTTGCTGTCAAGTTAAAAAAATAAAAACTGCCAACAAACCAATCCAGAACTATCAGAAGTATAGTGCCCACACCTATGGAGGATGTTATATCCAGGCTGGAGCTATTCCTGTTACCCAGCAACTCATCAATCTCTTTCTCCCTGACAAAGCATTTAACCTGTGTTTTTTCACAGTAGGTTCTAAAGCAAGCAATTAGATGACACAATGTTTTCCTCAGGTTGTTGCATTATGTACTACGACACAACTGACCTTCAAGGCATGAGAAATAACAGAAAACAGCAGCTATTCTTAAAATGCTGGAATAAACTCAAATGCTAGAAAGGATGTTTTCAACCCCTTATCTTGACCTATGAGTATTAGGTGAGTGGGTTCTTTTCCTCCCACACTCTGATCTGAAAGTAAGTATTTTACATTACAATAAAAGTTAAACCGGATTTCAGGGCCCACATAAGATTCATTTTGGCTGCTTGCTGTCTTTGAAGTGAGTATAGACTTCTGTTTTTCTCTTGAAAGGTTTTAGATTGCATGTATGATGAAAAACATGTAGTAGAATGTATCAGGTTTTTTTTTCACCATTACTGACATTTCTAATCAGGGATACCTGCTAGACAGAGGTAGCAGGCTGTGTGAGGTATAGCAAGTGAAGGAAGAAGTCTGGTTTGACATGCGCATTTCAGTCACCCTCTTAACAGTGTCTGGTTTGGGGAATATAATTTTAGGTTACATTCCAAGCTATTTGTCTGACCTGGCATTAAATGGTATGCAAAGCTGCCAGCTTTTAGTCTCCACATGCTCACTAACTTTTTCCTACCCCTGGGAGCAGAAGACAGACAGCAGTTTTTCTCCTGACACTTCGCTTGGGAGGCATGGGAGTAGAAGTTATTTTTGATTTCTGGTTTGTTCCTCCAAGCCAGCATCTGACTGTGGATTGTGCTCTGACCAGTGTTGTAACTCAGGACTTCTTCCTCTATTTCTGATGTATTATATTTTGAAAAGAAAACTTTAAAAAGTACATTTCTCAAGTAATAACAGCCTCTTCTTTTTCACCCTTCTTTGATTTTCCAGCCTTTCTTGATATCTTAGTGTTCAGTGAGAGGAATGAAAGCTTGTCAGAGACATAATACTCGTGGTTTTTAATATCAAATGATTGTTTTACTCTTCAAATTATTTCATTTCCCTTGCTTTTCATGCAGGTAAATAGGTTGATTAATGAAATTTAGTTGGAAAAAGTTTTCCTTATAGGTCCCCTGGAACACTACCTGGATTTTAGAGTGTTTAGAAATTTGGATTTTTTAACATTCATATAAAAGCCATATTTTTCATTCACACTAATGAATAATAATGAAGTTTAGACCAGACTACTGTATTGTTCTGAGGAGGATTTAAGTTATTTTATGTGAAGTTGTCGACAAACTTTTTGATCGGACATTGTAAATTAGACTTGTGTGCCTTGTCATATCCCAGAGAATCGTAGAATCATAGAATGGCCTGGGTTGAAATGGACCTCAAGGATCGTGAAGTTCCAGACTCCCTGTCACAGGGAAGGTTGCCAACTGCTAGATCAAGTACTAGATTAGATTGCCCAGGGCCCCATCCAATCTGGACTTAAACATCTACAGGGACAGGACATCCACTTCCTCCCTGGGCAACCTATTCTAGCACCTCACCACTCTCTCAGTGAAGAACTTCCCCCTGTCATCTAATCTAAATCTCCCTTCCTTTAGTTTAAAACCATTTTCCCTTGTCTTATCACTATCTACTCATGTAAAAAGTTGATTTTCCTCATTTTTATAAACTCCCTTTAAATACTGATCCCTCTGGATGGCATCCCTTCCTTCTGCTGTATCAACCACACCACTCAGCTTTGTATCATCAGCAGACTTGCTGAGGGTGCACTCAATGTTATCATCCTTGTCATTGATAAAGATGTTAAAGAGTACCCATCCCAAGACAGACCCCTGGCGGACACTGCTAGTTACCAGCCTCCACCTGGACATAGAGCAATTGACCACAATCCTCTGGCTGTGACCTTCCAACCAATTCCTTATGCACCAAACAGTCCACCCTTCAAATCCATAGCTCTCCAATTTAGAGATAAGAATGTGGTGGGGGACCATGTCAAAGGCTTTGCACAAGTGCAGGTAGATGACATCAGTTGCTTTCCCTTTGTCCATCAATGTTGTCACTCCATCATAGGAGTCCACCAGACTGGTCAGGCTTGACCTTCCCTCGGTGAAGCCATGCTGGTTGTCTCGGATCATCCCCTTGTCCCTCATGTGCCTTAACAAGTCTTCCAGGAGGATCTGTTCCATGATATTCCATGGCAAGAAATGGGAGTCCTCCTTCCTTCCTGTCTTGTAAATGAGAGTGATGTTTCCCTTTTTCCAGTCCCTGAAGACTTTGCCTGACAACCACTTTTCAAATTTGATGAAGAACAGCTCATCAACCACATCAGTTCCCTTAGGACCCTGGGATGCATGTTATCTGGAATTATACATATTCAGTCTCATTAATCAGTCTCACACTTGCTCTGCCCTTAGAGTGGGAGGAAGTTTGCTTCCCTAGTTCCCACCTAGATGTTCAGGTTCAGACATGTGAGGTTCAGGGATGTGAGAATCCTGGCTACTAGTGAAGACCAAGGCAAAGAACTCATTGAGTACCTCAGTCTTTTCTAGATCTCTTGTAGGCAGTTCTCCTTTCTCATTTAGCAGACGAGATACATTCTCTTTGTCCTATCTCTTCTGATCTGTGTACCTTTAGAATCTTTTCTTGTTTTTAACATCCCTCACCAAGTTCAGTTCCATCTGAATAAAAGCTTGTTTTACAGTTGGCACAAGAACTTTTATTGTCATAAGGCTCATACTGAGCAATTACTCTGTGGAAAAGACATTCAAATGATGGTCTAGTTTCTTTTAAACCAACTGCTGGCACAGCTGCAGAAGGCAGTGGTGGTTCTCACTCAAAACCACTCCTATTAAGCAGACACCACACTATTGTGAGAGTACTGACCATTTAAATGCTTCCTCACAGAAAATATTGGATTCATAACAGTGGGAGGAATCTTGGTGCTGGTCCAGTTGTATTTAAATTCCAATATTTTTAATACGAAAAGCCATTTCTGAGGAGGAAGCACCAACTTCAAACTGCTCATAGTGATAGCAGGATGTCATACAAAAATCCAAGCTTATTTGTTGATAACAGGAATAATGTGCAAGCCAAGAAACCCCTGCTCAAACTGTACAACCTTTCATAGTCATGATCCTCTAAAAAGTAACTATTATGTTATAGGGGTGTTTTTTTGCCATCGAGTCATCAGATTGTTACATAGATCTTCATTCTTCATTCAGTCATGAAAAGAACAAGAAATGACTTCTTGTTGAGTTGAAAACAAGGGCTGAGGCTGAGGTTTCTTAGGCTGTTGTGGAGAACAAAATTAAATCTTTTTCTTCTCTATGACTGACTTTAATTTCTCAGCTCAGGAAGACTTTGGAAGCAGAGCTTCATCTTCCTTTGGAAAAGTAAAGGCTATTGGTGCTGTTAACTATCAGAGGTAGACAAAGGCTCATTTTGTACTTTAAAGTTTACAGTGAGTTGGCCATGGCCAGTAGCCAAGGGATCACAGAGACTCTTGCTCTCTTCCCCTCACCCAAGTAAAGCAAGAAAATGGATGGCTCAAGATAAAGATTAATAGGTGAAGGAAAAACAAGAGAAGAAATGGAAATAGCTCATTCCCTCCCTCAGGTAGGCTGCTAATGAGTTAGTTTCTGAGCAACAGCCATCTTGGAAGCTAACTCACTTCTTCCTCCACATGCTTTATTGCAGAGCATGACATTATATGGCACAGAATATTCCTTTGGTCAGCTTGGCTTAACTGTCCTGGCTGTGTCCCTTCCCATCATCCTACCAATCCTCCAGTCTGCTCACTGCAGCAGCAGAGTGGGAAAAGACAAAACTCTGATGCTGTACAAGCACTGTTCAGTGTTAGCCAAAATGTTGGTGTGCCATCAGCAAGGTTTTAGCCACAAATACAAAACACAGCACTATATGGGGTGGTGTAAACAAATGAACTCTATCCCAGACAGAACAAGCATACAATTTCACATTATGTTCATATCATTTTAACCAAAAGAGAGGACCATATCTTATGTTCCCTTTCCTAGGCCTAATGACATTTATTCCCACCTTTTATTTGCATCAGACCTTCTGTCTGCATACTCATGATCAGTGTGTGTATGTGTTTGTGTGTGTGTGTGTAAATATGTATTTGGTGGGTTCATTCACTTTAGATTAGCTGTGTGACCTAAACAACACAGGAAAAAGTAAGATCATTTTTTTCATTAACAATTCACAGCTGTACTGCATGGAGTGTAATGTGAAACTGCGTGCTATATTGCTCGCCTTCAGTTGGCTGTTACAGCATATGACTGAAAAGAGATGGGATTTGGTTAGGAAGGCAGTGTGGAAAAAGAGAATAAGCTGAGGAATAATCCTTAAGAAGTCAGAAATAGAAGGCAGCTAAAACCTGAAGGATAACCCTTAGTGATAAAAACTATTTTATGCTTAGGTAATCATCAACAAGACAGTTATTCAGAGGTTCTAAAGAGTCCGTCCTTTGTGACATGCAAAACAGTGTTTCAATTGAAAGGGTACCAACCCTGTTTTCTTTACCATTGCTTTTAATAAAAATATGACTTGGCTAATTGAAATGCTTTGCTAAGAATTCAGAAAATTATTATTCCTGCTGCTTTTAATAATGTATTAAAATTATTCTCAGGGTAAAATATGTTCTGAAAAAAAAAAACAAAAAAACCAGATCATCTTTTTTTTTATTCCCTCCACAGAGGGAGAGGGAAAACAGGGGAAACCTAAATAGGAAATAGGTCATAGTGCAGGAGGTAGAAGGAGTAGGAAGAAAAGGCAGATTGCCAAGTATAAATAATTAAAAGCTGCATGCTGGTCCACAGAAAAAACAGAGTGGGTGAGGTGGTTGTTCTGGGAGGGCTGCTGAGAGAATAAAGAGAGCAGCGCCAGGAGACGATTGTCGGCTTTCACTGCAGTCTCAAGCTTCTTATGGAACAATTTAACTTAAATAGCATCTGTATGATGTCTGTTCTTTTATGTTTGCTTTCTTCACTGGTTGACTCCGTTCATGTCTTCATTTCGCCAAATCAGGGCTAATTTCTCCATAAAACAATACCTCTTGCGCTATTCTGACTTTTAACATATGTCAAAAAAAAAAAAAAAAGAAAAAAGAAAGAAAGAAAGTACAACTATATAAAAATTAATGTTTTATTTTGGCTAAACTCAGGGCAAAATCTGTTCTGTATTACACCCTTCTTAATTCAATAAGCTCCGGTAAGAAGCATGAAAATTTGATACTTCTTCCACTGCAAACACTGAAGTATGTTGAGTTTAAAAGTCTATTGCAAATGGTGATGTGTTGGTTTACAGCTTGCATATCAGTGCTCATATGCAAAAAGACTCCTGGTTTCACCATTTATTACTGAAAGTTCCCATAGGGTCCAGGAGCTGCCTCAGGTTTTGGTGCATCCCAGTGAGGATTTTAAATGGATAGCGACTCCCAAGTGCAGCAAACTTTCTACCATTTTGGTTTCTGACTTTGTGTGCTAGGAATACTTTAGTATTCATGCCAGTACTGTAAATACAGAACATGTCCTTTGATGGAAGCAATAACAAATTCTGTTAAGCAAGTTGAAATTCATTGTCTATTGCTCACAATCAAATAGTTTAATTTTTTTTTTCATGTTAGTCACTGAAAGCTAATTCTTGCTGAAACTGGAACTTTGATGCTCAGGTCTTGTAGTCTTCTTTCTTAAATCTTTAAGAAAGCAGGTCTCAGTGGCTGTGGTTTTTTAATCTATTTATTTTTGTATCCACATATTTTCATCTCTAGGACAAGTTGTCTCGCTTTGTTGAGTTTTTATTAACTAAATTTTCCCTTTATAATCTCTTTGATCCTCACATAATGCACAGAGCAGGCTTTGTAGAATTGATTGGTAACATAAGAGCTGATATGGGTTTGTTTTGAGGTAGTGCTTCTCTTGCTCGTGTAATTGGTTTGGCTTCTTTTTAAGAGCATTAGTAAATCTAAAAAGAGTTCTTTCAATACCAGCACGGCATATGGTTAAGTCTAACAGTCTTCAACATACATACAGAGGTATCCAGTCATTTTTAAACCTAGCATTGACAACACGTGCCATCGGATCAAACACAACATGTAGTGCATTTTCTGTAAAATATTACACTGCATTTCATATGTCTACAGCTTTCTTAAACAGAAGTTTTGAGGATCATTCTGGAGAAAAGCAAAAGCACTCTCATTATGTAAACACTGATGATGTTTGAGTTATATGTACAAGAGGGAAATGGCATTTGAATAGCACCACCATTATGTCTGAAGGACTGTATTGTGGCAACCATAATTCTCAGACATATAAGTAGTTGCAAATGATAGTGACTGAGCTAACTACTGCATGAAGAAAATGAAGCACTCTTATTGTCAAAGCTGCCTAAGCCACATCCATGCTCATTTTTAATTACACGAATGCTAATATTCTCAGTGTTGATCACTGTGAATTGTCCCATTTCCTGAGTTTATTAATCTTTATGATTAATGTTGTTATTGTTGTTAAATATATATATATATATCATTTAAGACCTATACTTACAAACTTCATAAAATTGTCCCTAAAGGTATTCCAGAACTATGGTGAGATCCTATAAAATATTTCCTGAATAATTAAACATATATTTTGGTATCTTGATATTTTGTCATTTTCTTTGGCCTTCTCCTTGTAGGTATTCAAAATTTTCTCCCTCCCAAATGAATACAAAATAGTACTGATTACTGAATCTTTTTTTCAGTTACTTACTCTTATATGATCTAACTTCAGTTACTATATTATTTTATAATCCTTTCCAGATTGTGTGATTTAATTTATATGCTGCTACACAAAATATATCAATACAAATCATAGACAATAAAATTTTATCAAATAATGAAATTGTGTTAAATAACCATTTGCTAGGAATAATTCAGTTAATTTTCTGAGTAAGCCACAACCATAAACAGATATGTTTTCCATCAAGAGCTGGAGATTTTATTTTTCCTTTTTCTCCTACATATTTTTAAAAAGCTAGGAATGGTAAAGTAAGCTGTGAGATATTCTTGTTAGAGAACGAAAAGAGGAACTACCAGCAGGACCAGACAGCCTAATCTTCTGTCTAAGTAATTCCTGCTTTGGGATGGGGAGGACAAGGACAACCAGGATGGGTTGTGCCGGGGAAGATCATGGAGCAGATCATCCTGGATAACATGCTTGATCACATGAGGAATAAGCGTGTGATCCGGGACAGCCAGCACGGCTTCACCAGGGGAAGGTCGTGCTTGACCAATCTGGTGGCCTTCTGTGATGGAGTGACAGCATTGGTGGACAAGGGAAAGGCGATCGATGTCATTTATCTGGACTTAAGCAAGGCCTTTGACATGGTCCCCCACCACATCCTTATCTCCAAGCTGGAGGGATGT
>JAOWBP010052003.1:0-14052 GCA_028571105.1 Tragopan temminckii | reverse complement strand
TTAGTCACTTCCAGTTAGCTTATTGCTCCACTTTGTTACTGCTCGTGCTAAGTGTACATAAGGAACTAGAGGCAATGTTTTGCTGCAGGTCTTGCAGAGTGAGGAAACCTTCCCATGAATAAGAATTTTTCCACTTCTTCAAACTCTGTGTGTAGCTGCACCGCATGCAGTTGTTCTATGGTTATGCAACCATAGATCTTTTATCTATTGCACGAGCAGGAAGAGAACTCCTGAGATGTAGGATCCATATTGACATTAAGAGGAGTAAATTCAGGCTTTTGGGTACACAGATGACACTCAGCAGCTTACAAACTCTCAGGGCTGTTATAGCTCCTTGTTCCATGCCCACTTCTCTTTAGTGCAGAATGCTTTCCTAACATCCAGCTTGATCTTCCCCTCCCCTGATGCGGCTCCATGCTGTTCGCTTAGATCTTGTTGATGTCACCAGAAAGCAGAGGTCAGTGTCTGCCCTTGTGCTCCCCTCATGTGTAAGCTGTAGCACAGGGCAAACACAGGGCAGGGCTTTGCAGAGGAGGGCACCAATCATGTAACTTCTGACTTTGGCATCACCCTGCTTAGCTTGCAGCTCTTGCTAGTAGGATCACCTGCCTTAGAAGTAGTGGTATGGGGTGTTCAGGACATTTTCTGCCTGTCCAGTGCACCCTGGCTAGTTATGCTTTATCAGGGCTCCTCATCTACCTGGCATGCCTCATTGGTGAGTAGCATTTGCATGGGAGAAGGTGCATCCCACTAGAACATGTGTATGGGGAAAGAGGGATCTGTAATCTGCAAGAATGGGAAGACTGGGATTGCAGACAGGCTGGGCAAAGCCTCCCTTTACCTGTCAGCCTTCAAAAAGGAAGGGAAAATGGTGGATGGGGCAGGAGGCCTTACTAGCTGGATAATTACTTTGGCCCCTGCACTGTTTTCCTCGCACAGAGTGGTTGGGAAATGTTTGGAGCCTTACCAGTCTGTTACTGTTAAGATCACAAACTGCATATTTATGTTGGCCACTTCTTCAGGGCCAGGCTGTTCATTTACAAAGATGGGGCCTAAAGTTCTCTTTCCTCCAACACAAACGAGAGCAGGCACTTCTACTGCTTTTCACATCATAGATGACTGATTGTGCTTTAAATCCTCCGATAGCTGAGGTGCTGAGATGTTGTTATTTCCTGTTCGTGCCTACTTAATTTTATGTTCTCTTCTTTCCAAATAATGTCTCTTTGCTTTTCAGCCCATCAGAATTCATTATTTTTGTGCAGAGCTGGAACACCACCCACTGGCTCTTGGCTCCATACAACATCATGCAAATCACTAATTAAAATATAAGGCTGCACACAAACAACTCCCTTCACTGTCTTAGCATAGAACAACAGAATCACAGAATGACAGAGTAGTTGAGATTGGAAGGGACCTCTGAGTTCATCTGGTCCAGTACCTTACTCAAGCAGAGACATTGCCCAGGACCATGTTCAGACTGCTTTTTAAATTCTCCAAGGAGAAGAATCCACAGTCTCCCTGGGAAAACTGCCAGTGCTCCATCACCCAAACAGTGAAGAATTGCTTCCTGGTATTTAGACTTCTTTATGTTCTAGTCTTGCCCATTGCCTCTTGTCCTGTTCCTGAACACCACAGAAAAGAGCCTGGATCCATCCTCTTTCCACCCTCCTTTTAGATATTTATACATGTTGATAAGATGCCCCTGAGCCTTCCCTTCTCCAGGCTGGGCAGTCCCAGCTCTGTGCTCCAATTCCTTCATCATCTTTGTAGCCCTCCACTGGACTTTTCCCGGCATGTCCATGTCTTTGCTGTGCAGAGTCCAGAACTGAACCCGTAGCTCCAGATGCACCCTCACCGGTGCTGAACAGAGGTGAAGGATCACCTCTCTTGACCTGCTGATGGTAATTTACCTAATGCAACAGCTGACTGGTAGCTACTCCATACATCCAGAATTTTCCATCCACTCACTGCAATGTTTTCATTTTGTTCCCGAACATGTTCAGGAAAAAACATCCAAATCCCCTTTAAAGACGACTGTCCTTTATTAGGAAAATGCAGAGCATTTTCTCTCCTAGATCTGGATTTTTTTTTTATTTGCCTACCAAAGGAGAAGTGCTTCATGTTGCTGGTTGCAGAGGCCATGTGAAACTAGCACAGGTGGTGTAGGCATTCCCAGCTCTTCTGCACAGGACCCTTTGTGAGTGCTGTGTCCCTTGTAGAGCAGCTCACTTCCCACTGGGCTCCCCTCCACCTGTCAGATGGACCACACCACTCTGCTGGCCACATCGAGGTGTTCTACAGCAACAGGTTGGGAGCGGTATGCGATGACCACTTGGACCTGGACGATGCCAATGTTTTGTGCCAGCAGCTGGGCTGCGGCAGTGCACTGCCAGCCACCAGAGACAGGCAATTCAGAGCAGGATCTGGACCCATCTGGTTGGATGGTGTCAACTGCACGGGGACAGAGGTCGCACTTTCTTTCTGCAGAGCAAATGACTGGGGGAGGAACAATTGCCACCGTGGTGAAGACACTGGTGTGGTTTGCTCAGGTAACACCTGAGGAAATTATAGGGTGGGAGGATACAGTTGGATTTTTGTGGTTCATCCCATATGAAGACCTGTAGGCAAAAGAGCAAATTGGAAACCAGTTCTGGACACTGGATTATCAGGAAATCAGTGCTCATTTCACCTTGCAAAGGTCTTGAGATGCTGAGCCACTGCTGTGGGATGTGCCTTTTGCACATCACACTTCTCCATGATTGGAAGGACCCTTGCATTGGTTGAATTTCTGGGGAAAAAGACAACATTAGAGATGAAGCCACCAATTGTGTTTTTCAGGCACTGTAAGACTCAACTTTAGGCAGGGGAGAGGGACCAAAAGGAGGCATTCAGATACTTCCTCACTGTTTCTAATAGAAGGGACACCAGATTGTTCCTCTGCTTTAACCGCTGGCATTGTGAAATCAGCTTGAGAAATCTTTTGCAACCACAAAATATGTCAGAGTTGGAGATTTGGTGGCTTATCGAGGTACAGGCAATTGGTGGGTATCGTACGTCCCTGTGCCAAAATTGTCCCAGTAGATAATCATGATCTGATAGTGATAGTACAAGGGGAGCAGTTTTAAACTAAAAGAGAGAGGATTTAGGTTGGATGTTAAGAGAACATTCTTTACTCAGAGGGTGGTGAGGCAGTGGAACAGATTGCCCAGAGAAGCTGTGGATGCCTCATCCCTGGAGGTGCTCAAGAACAGGTTGGATGGCAGCCTGTGCAGCCTGATCTAGTGGGTGGCAACCCAGTCCATGGCAGTGGGTTTAGAGCTGGATGCACTTTGAGGTCGTTTCCAATCCAAGCCATTCTAAGATTCTGTGATCATGTGGGGAGCTTTTCAGCTGCTGAGAGCATGAATGGCATAAAGATGTGCTTGTAGCAAGTGGGTCTGATGCTACCAACTCAAGCCATTTTATGATTCTACAATTCTATGATCCTATAATTCTGTGAAATGAGAGGCAAGGGGGTTTTCATGGTGCACCTCTTTACTTCTTACAGGGTCAGACAGCTACCACCTGGATCCTAGCACTGGTTCTGCGGGGCTGCGCCTGGTGAATGGCTCGAACCGCTGTTCTGGGAGAGTGGAGATACTGTATTATCGCCAGTGGGGAACCGTGTGTGATGACGACTGGAGCTTTACTAATGCCAAAGTTGTGTGCCGGCAGCTGGGCTGTGGGGAAGCAGTATCAGCCCATAGCTCATCATACTTTGGCCAGGGGTCAGGTCCCATTTGGCTAGACAACGTTCAGTGCACTGGGACAGAAACTGCCCTGTCTCAATGTCAGGCCAGGCCACTGGGAGTCAATAACTGTGAGCACAGAGAAGATGCTGGAGTTGTGTGTGCAGGTAACCTCTGATAACATCATGCTGGCATACCAGAAGTTCAGAGGAGGATGCATGTCTCCAGGGCTTAGTACCGTTTTCAAAGCTCCAACAAAGTGATGGGTGGCGGTCACCTCAGTAGAAGGGTGACATTGTCCTCTCTCTTCTCTAGTGCAAAGTGTCATGCTGCACTTCTTAGCAGAACTCCTTGGGGTGTATACAGAAAGCCTCTTCCTTTGGAGATTGCTGGGATCTCCAAGCCAATACAACAGGTTCCTGGACCTGTTAGAAATAGACAGTTCAATGTTCACACATTTAATGTGGATGGACTCTGAGGCTACACTGCTTTGTGCGCACCTACTCAACAGCTCTGAATCTTCCTGTATAATACACTGGTAGCATCATTGTAGAGATGATCAGAGGGATGAAGCACCTCCCTTGAGAAGGCAGGCTGAGAGGGCTGGGCTTAGTCAACCTGGAGAAGGCTTTGGGGAGATCTTACTGACACCTGTAGTACTTAAAAGGGGCTTAGAAGAAAGACAGAGAAAGACTTTTTACACAGTCTAATATTCCCAGAATAAGGGGGAATTGTTTTAAAGTAAAATAGGAAAGATTTGGGTTAGATGTTCAGTGGAAACTCTTTACTCAGAGAGTGGTGAGGCCTTGGCACAGGCTGACCAGAAAAGCTGTGGATGCCCCATCCCTGGAGGCACTCAAGGCCAGGCTGGATGGGGCCCTGGGCAGCCTGACGTGCTGGGTGGCAACCTGCCCACAGCAGGCATTTGGAACTGGATGATCTTTAAGGTGTCTTCCAATATATACCATTCTATGATTCTACGATCTTTAAGGTCTCTTCCAAACTAAGCCATCCCGTGATCCTACAGTCATTAAGGTACCTTTTAACCTAAGGCATTCTATGTTTCTCTTTCCCTTTTTGCCACCAGAAGGCATAGTCACCGAAACACCAGCTCAACTGCGCCTGGCGAATGGCCCCAGCCACTGCGCAGGGCGCGTGGAGGTGCTGCATGACCACCAGTGGGGCACAGTGTGTGATGATGACTGGAGTCTGAGCGAGGCCATGGTGGTGTGCCGGCAACTGGGCTGTGGGACGGCTGTCTCAGCCCCAGGCTCAGCTCACTTTGGGCAAGGCTCTGGCCGTGTTTGGCTGGATAACGTGAACTGCACAGGGGCAGAAGCTGCGCTCTCTGAGTGCCAGAGGAGGCCATGGGGATCCAACGACTGCACCCACAGGGAGGATGCTGGTGTGGTGTGCTCAGGTGAGCCCTATCTATAAATACTGGTTGAAGCTAGGTGATCTTTAAGGTCCCTTCCAACTCAGGCCATGCTATGTTACTATGCAGGGTTGGTGCAGGAACAATCAAATCACATCTTTTTATTCGGATAGCTGCCTTTTCCACACCCTGGTGAAGAATAAAATAGAATCAGAGAATGGTGTGAATGCCTCACCAGGTGATGCTCTTCCTTCTACAGGACCTTGGCAAGCTGTTAGGAAGACTATGTGCAGAAAGAACCACCCAAAGAGAATTACTCTCCTGTCTTCTCCCTTTCTGATAACTCTAGCTGCATAAACTCGTCTCCAGTGCCTCTTACCATTTTGCATGATCACTACTGACCCTAGAACCCTTTGTCAGGCACTGAGCTCCAAGCTCTGGAGCTGTGGCCTCTTTTTATGTGAGTAGATGAGAGGAAAATCCCAAGACATCTTTGACAATGTATTTCCTAGGCATCTTGAAGGATGTAGTACTAGTTTTCCCATGGTTTAATCCCTTGGAGCCGTAGCTGTTGTGCAAGTGTGAATATACACTTTGTTCCCATACAGACACAAAGACTTCAGAGCACCGTCTGGTGAGGCTGGTGAATGGATCAAACAACTGCGTTGGAAGAGTTGAAATTTTTCATGACCAGAAGTGGGGGACTGTGTGTGATGACACTTGGGACCTACAGGATGCTGCAGTCGTGTGCCGGGAGCTGGGCTGCGGGATGGCAATGTCAGCACCAGGCTCAGCTCATTTTGGGCAAGGTTCAGACCCCATCTGGCAGGACAACGTTCACTGTATAGGAACAGAGTCCACGCTCGAGGAGTGTACACTGAGCAACTGGGGAGAACACAACTGTGGTCACAGTGAGGATGCTGGCGTGGTGTGTACAGGTAACACTATGGGCACAAGAGTGGGACATCCAGAAGAGTCCCCATCCAATGGGAATTGATGTGGGCTTGGACACAAAGACATTGTTCTGCCCAAAGTTTGTGACAGACTTTCCTTTCTCCTTCTTTCCTCTTTTGGAGTGCAGTAGAAATACTGCCATTCCTTTTATAGCATTCATTTGCTTTGGTGTAGATGCTTCCTACCAGGTGTATCCTGACTGAGGCAGGAGCATGAGGTGGATTGCACGTTCTGAGTTATGTCTGAGAGCCATATGCATACATCCGAGACAATGTAGGGCATTGCAGGCAACCTAACCCCATCTTCAGGCCAGGAGACCCTGAGCAATGTCACATTTTCACATCTTACGATGTTTTCTAAATCAGTTAGAGATCAAGGTGCCAAGTGTAGGTGTCTATCTATAGGTATACTCATGGGATTAGCTGGCCAGACTTTGGGCACTGTCAGAGATTGTCCAGCCAACTGAGTCAAGAGTGGCTGGAGAGATGCTCAGGCAGGAGACAGCAAGAAGCAGATGACATTTGCTTACCTGAGTTGCTAGTTAGGCTCCACTGCTTGCACATGGACAGGACCCCATTCCTCAATTATCAATGCTTCATTCTCCTTTAGGTGCCTTAAGGTACCACAACACGTGCACAAGACTGGAAGATGTTGCTTGCCAGTTCCTCTATAGATTTCACCTTATGGAGAGATGAAGTGCCTTGAGGGACTTTTAGGAGCCTGTTCCTGGCTCTCTCCCATGTAGGGAATACTCTGCGCTGAAGATACCAACTGTTGGTTAGATGAACCCACCTCAGAGGTGGATCAGGAGCACCCTGCACTGTCCCACCTTTTCTGTTCCAGCACTAAGAAAACTGTGTTGTTATTTCTTGGATGGGGGAAAGTTCTGCAGGTGAACATATTTAAGATTGACTGGCTAGGAAGTCTTATCTTCAGTCATAACTTTGCACATAGCAGGCTGGGATCTTCATGACCCACTTCAGTTTTTGGCTGACTTTTGGGACAGCTATTCAACTGAAGTTTTAAATCAGATGATAGGAAATCCATCACATCTACAGGGAAATTGACCCGATAAGAAATTAATTTCACTGCTGGTATTTACTTCAATTTTTTTTTTTTTTTTCCAGTTTATCTGAATTGAACTGTTAATTCCATTTCACCTTTGCCTGCAGAATTAAAGTGCCTTGTGCTATCAGACACCTTCAACTATAGATACACACAGGGCAGAAATGAGCGTCCCCATACCACTTTTTGATTCAGCTCTATATTTAGGAAGTTCCATGTCTTATCCTTGGAAAGGAAGATTTCAGTATATTTGTGTTTGAGAGAAAGGTGCCACAAACACCTTGAGAATGATGCAGTGTTGCAATAGGTGACTTCTGAGAAGTTTCTTTGATTGTGAACCATTTATGCATGCTTTATAATGCCTTTGCACATTCAGAAGGTGTTTAATAATGTGCCTTTGCAACAAGTTGTGCATCCAGCTTATACTGACTTAACCTACAGTCACTCTATCTCACCAATGACAGCACCTTGTGGTGGACAAAGCCCTGTTAAAAATCAAGATGCACATTTCCCAGACAGGAGAGTTCAGTGTCTGGCTGCCCTAGAATGATGTGGATCTCCCATGATTCCCATTTTGCATCTACTAGTCCTATAGTGATGTGGCTTATAGAGGAATTTCATTCAAAGCATGGTAGTAGAGCAGTAAGCCTAACTCTGAGCAATGGGTGCTGCTGAATGGTTGCTTGCCTGTAGCAGAGCACTGAAAAAAAATGGCCTAGAGCAAGTCAGAAAGCGTGTCTCTAATTGAATACTCTTATGAAGTGTGAGCCAATGTGTGTGTGTGTGCAAGTTAGTGTGCTGGCGTACGTGTTGTATGTGCTATTCCTCACAAGCCTCTGCTTCCATGCAACTGTCAATAAAGCACAAACCTGACCTGTCGGCATTTTTTCTGTGCTAGTGCCCATGTCACTCTCCTTCCAAACTCTCCATCTCCATGAGTGTGGAGAGTCCAAGGACATCACCTCCCACCTCTGCTCTCCACTGCAGGCACCAACCCCTTGCAGCTGCAGGTGCAGGATGGTCCTGGTCCTTGTGCGGGGCGTGTGGAGGTTCTGTACAATGCTACCTGGTATGGCGTCTGTGACAGCAGCTGGACCATGCTGGAGGCCAAGGTGGTCTGCAAGCAGCTGGGCTGTGGACCAGCAGAGTCGGCACCCATTGGAGCCCAGTTCGGCCAAGGGCATGACCTTACCTTGCTGGAGGGGCTGAGCTGTCGTGGCACAGAATCACTCTTCCTGGAGTGCCAGCAGAGAAATATGGGTCCAGGACTGTGCAGACACGGCATGGCAGCTGGTGTGGTGTGCACAGAGATGAAAGGTGAGTGCTAGAAACCTCCATCATCCTACTGCAGTTGGCACCAGTCTGAACTAGTGTCTGAACTAGTGTCGAACTAGGTCTCTAGGACAGGCAGTGGTCCCACTTAGCCATGGCACAGAAGACATGGGGTGACAGCCACTCTCCTTGCTCCTGCCCTAGGCTTATCTCCTTCCCAGACAGGCAAAAGTGCTTCCAGAAACCACTAGATAGGGTAGAGGCACCTGAAGGAAGTAGTTGTAGACATTAATGTGGGATTAATTGGGAGAATGCATTTCAGCAGATGTGGCTGGGACTAGGCAAGACAGTTTCCAGTGGGCTTTGATTTCTGCAAATGTGTAGTCTCCTATTTCTAATGGGGCTCTGTAATGCCTTGCTGTCTCCCATGGGTGTCTGAGAATGCAGAGATTTCCCCTGATTCCATTAGTTCAAGGTAGGGTTCCATGCACTCAACAAAGATAAGCTGACAGGGTGAAGCCTGAGCCCCAGGGAGAGGTGTGATGGAGGATATTGAAATTTCCCAAAAACGTGCAGCGGAAATGAAGGGTAAGAAGAAACTCTAAAGGAGAGCATGGGTCTAAACATCTAACCAAACTCCTCCACGCTGAACTCTTTCTGCAGACATTATGCATTCCTGCTCAGTGTTGTCAGGTCTTCTTGGCGTGGTGGCGATGTTCTGTGGGATCTTGTTGGTCATGTACTTGGGAGTGAGATGTAGAAGACAGGCTGGACGCATCCTGGGTAAGAGCAGGACCACTATGCATGATGCACCTGGTCTCCCTGCAGGGCTCATTGTGCTTTTGAATGCTTTTCTGGGATTGGGGTTTGTACCCTCTGTGAATCATCCTGCTCCTTTATTTTGCAGACAAGTCACGTGTAAGGAAAATGGAGAATGCTGGGATGTCTTAGTTAGCCACACTTCTGATACTGAAGGCAAGACTCTCAGGACCCCAGAAATCAGTAGACACACTGTTCTGTGGAATCCGAGGAGCAGAACCGCCCTAAGAGGACAGCAAAGATCTCCTCTATCAATCCCATCATGTGTGCCCCATAGCCCTGGCTCACAGTACAGAGCCTCTTGGGGTCAGTTCCACCCTTGACCACACACAGTACCATAAGTCCCTCAGTCTCCAAGAAATGTCTTCTCAGAATGATAACCCCTGGATGGTCCTCCAGGTAGCTCCAGCATCCCAACACCATCTGCCTGCACAGAAACCTCATTCCCAGCTCTACAATCCTGCCCGTTCCATCACCCCAACAGGGATAACACCTTTTCCTCTAATCTCCCATGGAAATCATTTCCTGAACCAGGAAGAAGTGAGCAGGATGCTCTACTGAACTGTACGTAGCTAATGTTGCAAAATGAACAATGCGCTTCAAAGCCTCTCCAGAATGAAGTACCTCACCCACTGTATTTATTCAATTCAATTTTTGAATACTAGTAAAAAATCCTGAAACCTGAAAGAGCAAGAATGCAATATTATTTATGTATTCTGGGATATGCTGAGACTTAACCTGAAGTCTAGGAAAGGCGAACATGATGGAAAAATGGGTCCTTTGTCTATAGAGGGGTAATAGGCAGTCAGGTCAGATATAGCAGTCCAAAAATTACTGACGTTGGGTAAGATATTGTGCTGGCCACAAAGAATGACTTGTGTGTGATCCCATTCCTAATGGATCAACCCATGGAGCCCAGTCTGAGCCCAAAACCACTGACCATAGGGTCCACAGCTGGGAGAGAGGAATGCCCCAGTGCCAAAAGGGAGAGAAGAAATGACCACAAGCTCCACTAGTTTGTGGTGAAGGTTTGCCAAGCCAAAGAAAAAATGGTCTTTATAGCCTCTTCCAAACCCAGACATCCTATGTCTGGGAGAGTCTATGTCCTCTGGAAGAAGGGACATGCTACTTGGGGAGATTACAAGGAAGTTGCTAAGGAATGTAGGGAGGAAGTTAGGAAGGCAAAAGCCCAACTTGAACTCAGATTGGCCGCTGCAGTAAAAGAGAACAAGAAATCCTTTTACAAACATATCAACGGTAAGAACAGAGCCAAGGATAATTTCCATCCTTTACTTGATGCAGCGGGGAATGTGACCACTGAGGATAAGGAGTAGGCTGAGGTCCTCAATGCCTTTGTTACATCTGCCTTTAATAGGCAGATCAGTTATCCTCAGGGCACTCTATGCCCTGATCTGTAAGTCTGGGATGCTACACAGAATATGCACCCCGTGATTCATGTGGAGACTGGTAGAGAGCAGTAAGGTCTCCCCTGAGCCTTTTCTTCTCCAGACTAAACAATCCCAGCTCCCTCAACCACTCCCCATAACATTCGTGTTCAAGACCCCTCACAGCTTCATTGCCCTTCTCTGGACACACTCCAGGGCCTCCATGTCTTTCTTGTAGTGAGGGGCCCAAAACTGAACACAGCACTCGAGGTGCGGCCTCACCAGTGCTGAATACAGAGGGATTATCACCTCCTGCTCCTGCTGGCTGCACCACTGCTGATACAAACCAGGATGCCATTGGCCTTCTTGGCCACCTGGGCACACTGCTGGCTCATGTTCGGTCGAGTGTCGACCAACCCTCCCAGGTCTATTTCTTCCACACAGTCTTCCAGCTACTCTGCTCCAAGCCTGTAGCGTTGCCTGGGGTTGTTGTGGCCAAAGTGCATGACTCTCAGAATCTCAGAATGTCAGGGAAGAGACCTCGAAATATCATCTAGTCCAATTCCCCTGCTGGTGCAGGAACACCTAGATCAGGTCACACAGGAACGCATCCAGGTGGGTTTTGAATCTCCCCACAACCTCTCTTGGCAGCCTGTTCCAGTGTTCTGTTACCTTTACTGTGAAGAAGTTTTTTCTAGTATTTATGCGGAATCTTCTATGTTCCAGCTTGCACCCATTGTCCTATCATTGGATGTCACTGAGAAGAGCCCAGCTCCATCCTCCCGATACTCACCCTTTATATATTTATAAATATTAACGAGGTCACCTCTCAGTTTCCTCCAAGCTAAAGAGACCAGCTCCCTCAGCCTTTCCTCGTAAGGGAGATGCTCCACTGCCTTCATCATATTCGTGGCTCTGCACTCTACTCTCTCAAGCAGTTTCCCATCCTTCTTCAACTGACGGGCCCAGAACTGGACACAGTATTTCAGATGCAGTCTCACCAGAGTAGAGGGGGAGGAGAACCTCTTTCGACCTACTATCCACAGCCCTTCTAATACAGCTCAGGATGCCATTGTTCTTCTTGGCCATAAGGGCACAGTGCTGGCTCATGGTCATCCTGCTGTCCACCAGGACTCCCAGGTCCCTTTCCCCTACACTGCTCTCCATCAGATCAGTCCCCAGACTATAGTGGTACCTGGGGTTGTTCTTGCCCAGATGCAAGACTCTACACTTGCCCTTGTTCTATTTCATTGAATTTCTCCCGGCCCAACTCTCCAGCCTGTCTACGTCTTGCTAGATGGCAGCACAGCCTTGGTCAGCACTTGGTCTTGTTGAACTTCATCCCATTGGCCTCAGCTCAGCAATCAGTCTGTCTAGGTCCCTCTGTAGGGCCTTCCTACTCCCAGGCAGATTGACACTTCCTGCCAACATGGCGTCATCTGCAAACTTACTGAGGGTACATTTGTTGCCCTCATCCAGATCATCAATAAGGATATTAAACAGGGCCAGCTCCAATACCAAACCATTTTTTTTTTTTTTTTTCCCCTAAATAAATTTCCACCCCAAAGACTTTTCTTCCTGAACAGGCAAAGGGATCATGTATGTTCTAGCAAGTCTGTGAGGTTCACAGTTTGATGGCAGAAACGTGAACACAGGGTTGGGGAAGAAAAACATCCCCTGCTAACATATGAGCCTTTTATTTTTTTTCTGGCTGCCTTGGAAGACACAGTCCTCCAGCCTTGCTTGTCCCAAAGTTTAGGGGAAAATGGAGGGCTCAGTCTCAATTACTGCCTGAGAAAAGGACTGGAACCTGTGTATAAGGAAAGCATCAACTATCAGCATCACTCTGTGTGTGTATATAACAAAATATGTTCACAGTTTAGAAAATGTCTTTATAATAGGATCATGCTTGCATTCCTCAAGGCAGGAGCTGTATCAAAGAACCCCTGAGTCATGCCCTGCTATTACTAAGGGAAGTTCAGATTAGATAGTTTGGATTACTGAGGGTTCTTCATGTCTCCAACGTGTAGGATCAGCAACTCCTAGATCTGAACTTGGGCAAGGACTTCAGTATCTCAGGAAGGAATTTCAGAATTCCCATAGGGCATAGCACACAAATTCAAAAGGGACAGAAGGGACACACGAGCACAACTCACTTTCAGAGCAGCTATTTGCCTAAGCTATGAAAACAGCAGCACTGTCACTCACAGCTGCATTGGCCATGTCAGTTCATAGCATTTTTGAGACGGTCAGTGTCGGGAATTTCTTTGTTGCTGTCCTGTTTGTTGACAAAGCAGGGGAACAAAGTCCTTGGGCATACTGAGCCTTGTTACAACAGAAAACAGTTGCCTTTCTCAACTACTCTTCTTTTTATGAGCTTGGATTCATTTCTAGCTTTTTACCCACCCATTCTTGTACTAGCATTTTACTTTTGTAAAATACATCTTTTTCCTTTTGCTCTGCAGCCCTACCTCTGCGTGCTCTCAGCATGTCCCTGCAGTTTGTGTTTCTCTTATTTATTCCTCCTACTATCTTCTCTACAACTCTGTTGGTTTTTGAACATTTCAATTCAGCCTGAGACCATCCTGGTCATGCTAGATCCTTCTTCCATAACTGGCTTTGGTTTCATTTCTTATTTCTGTACACACAGGGCAAGAACTCTCCACCCTGTTCCTACTGGAGCCACATCCTTCCTCATCCCTGTCTTCAGTGCACCACTAGCACAGCACCCACCACAATCTTAACATCCCCATTTGGAGCAACAAGGGGCATTAATTTAATGATTTTGCAAGCTCTTTTTTTTTCTTTTTTTTTTTTCCTTTTCTCCCAGAAGTGTGCTTCTGACCCCCTCCTTGCAAAATTGCATGCCACCAGGTTGTGCACTTTGCAAGGGATGGGAGACAAAAAACAGCAAATTCCTGCACCTCACCTGCCTCTTTTATTGAGTAAAAGAATAATTTTGTCAATTTTCTCTCAAACTGAACCCGAATGGCAGTGAACCTATACCAATGCCTTAGCCATTGGCCATGCTAATTGGCTAATTCTAGTGGGAACCCACACTGGTTAGGGAAAATTTATGGAGCACAGAGTACAAGTTTTCTTCAGGTGTATATGGACATTTATTTCCCCCTTTCCCTCTGGCATGAGAGCTGTTTTCTGGCCAGCTCAGAGTCATGCTGACTCCAGACTTCACCTAAAATTTTCAACATTTCACAGTTCATTTTCTTGCAGTCAATGCTCTCTTATCCCTCGAAAGTCAGTCAGATGCATTTAATGAAACAAAACAGGCAAAATTTCCCCATTCCTATACATGAAAGCTTGATTTGGGTCATCAGAAGAAGTCATCTTGTGCTATATCCATGACGCAGCAGGAACACGGAGGTGCCCTTGGGGCTGGCACGTAGAACACGGGACCTGGGTGCAGAGAGGGTTGTGTTTGCTCTGTACGTTCCTG
>JAOWBP010052001.1:0-14054 GCA_028571105.1 Tragopan temminckii | reverse complement strand
CCCGCAAATGAAGAAAAGAAGTGAAAGAAAAGAGGAAGAATGGATAAAAGCAATTTACAGCCCCAAATACTCCTTTCATGTTGTTGTGCTCACCCAGCCTGCAAAACCAGCCGGTAGGGATGGGATGTACTCCCAATTTACGAGCATGAGGAACATGTTAGGAGGGAGTTAAGGGCTGTGAGGGACACAGGAACCCACTGAGATAAGGTGCTGGAGGATGGCCATTGGGCTGCAGAGCAGGGAAATGTTTCAGTTGCAATGGGACTGGGCGACCCTGGGCTGTACCACCAAGGTCCAAAATCACATGCATTCAGATGTTTTGCTTTACTCTGCTTCCCTTTGCAACCTTGAGGTTACAAATCACTGCTGCATCCAAGCAGGCATCAATCAGCACCACAGTCCAGTAGGAGCTGTTGGGAATTGGGCATGAAGTGTTCAGACAGGGCTGCTCTGTGCTTGATACGTTGGTGTTGACCACCCAGTGCCAAGCACGCATTCTTCTGCATGGTGCAAGGTGCTGCAAATGCTTCTCTCCTCCCACCCCATCACTTTGGTTTTAGCATTGCTCTTTGCATCCTGGTCCAGGCGTCCTCATGGGTTTGCCTGCATCCCCTTCCCCGTGGATCAGGGTTTTATCCATTCTCCCAGTGTTGAGTTTTGCTTTTGAAAGATCTCAAAGGGCATCGCCTAGCGATTCCTAAATATTCTGGGGACAAGGTCTGAGATTATGCAGAGCTTTTAGCTGCCTGCTGCTGAATTACAGTGACCTCCCACAATCTGTGATGGTTCCTTAGAAATAATGCACGTAAAAATAAAAAAAATTTTAAAAAAAGAAACACATGGAGAGCCAAATATTTGTCCTGCTGCCCTGAGGAGGGTTTATCCAGCCCATATGTAGGGTGAAGGGAATGTGGGCTTTGGACCAAGCCTCGGGATGCGAAGGATGTGCCCTGTGGGGCAAGAAAGGGACGAGAGGTTGGAGGGCAGCAGGGAAATAATAACAGGAGCACAAAAGCCCTTCTAAGTGTTTTTAGCCAGATCCCAAAAGGTGAACTTGTGATGTTTCCTAGGACTTCTCCTAGTCTTCTTCCCCGCTGGATTTAATGGATTATTTTAGCTAAGCGTTAATGTGCTCTGGCTGCCGGCTGCTACGTCTCACACTGGAGCTTGTGGTGATGCAGTGAGACATTTCCATGTGTTTGCATTTGGGATGTGATGCTCCCAAATGAGCAAGAAATCCCCACTGGTGCCCACCAATGAGCTCCATCAGCAGCTCTACCAACAAGCACCCATCGAGCGCGTGGGGAGGAGCTGCTGGATTTAGTGGGCTCATCCCAGCTCCAGACTGGGAAGTGCTGGTTCCTGAGGCTTCAGGTTTCTGGACCATGTGGGGACAAGGGATGTCTAGGAAATGCTGGGAAAACCCTGTGTTGAGAATATAAACAGTAACAACTGAATAACAGAGTATTTATAAGGGCTCTGGCATTCTTAGAGGCACACATACTTGATTTTGCAGAGTCCTGATGGGGGTTTTCTAAAAAACCATGACGCCAATGAGCACGTGTAGAGCTATTTCTCTGGGTGAGCCAGCTAGAGCCTGTTGCTCCTCTTGGTCAAAGCTGGAGGAACATGAGGAACTCAGGGATGTTCCCATCAGCAAGTGAAAGAGGAAGGGGATGGACCCCAAATTATCTCTCCTTGGCAGGGAGCATTGACTCTCAGAGCTCAGAGAACCTCCTGGATAAAACCTACAGCTACCCCAAGCCCTGGGGTGGGCATTCCTACAAGGCAGGTGGTTAGCCATCCACTATCCCTGCCAGACAGACCCCACAGCCCTTGTTGTCCTCCGTGTCCGAGGTCCATGATCTTGCCCATAAGGAGGAAGACGATGGGCTGGGCATCCAGGATCTTAACCCGACTGCAACCCTACAGCATCAGGCACATCCCGTCAGCCCTTTTCCAATCTCCATCTACCAAGACCCCATCTGAGGAGCAGAGCCTGGCGAGACATTGCCTACGAGGTCACCGTGCCCTGGACTCGGTGTCTCCATGTCCCCCAGCTGCCTGGCCCGCAGCCAGCCCAATGCTGCCACCAGCACAGAAACAAGCTGCTTCCCATCCTCCTTCCCTCTGTGCCCTGGGGGATTTCCATTTTTGCTTTCTGTCCGGATTGCACTCCAAACCTCAGGCCGGAAGGAACAACATGAAGAGAAAGGTTGATGGCAGAGAGGGATATTTAGGGGAGGACGGTGACGACCCCATCCATTACCCACCATGGTTATACACAAGAGGAACAGGGCTGGCTCTGCACCAGTGGTGTCTGAGCTTCCCGTAACATTACTTTTTTGCACCAGAAAAGGGTTTTTGGGGTGCTGCATGAGGCATGAGCCCACCACACAGAATGCAAAAAAATCCAGTTTGGCCCAAAACCAGCACGAGGGTGAAATAGTGGCACACACACTGCTATTTCTCTCTGCTCTGTTATCCAGGATGCCCAACTCAGGCAGATCTCAACCCTTCTTGGGAAAAAGGGCCATAACCTGGCGTGGTTGGATGGGGTCCTGGGCAGCCTGGGCTGGTATTAAATGAGAAGGTTGGTGGCCCTGCCTATGGCAGGAGGTTGGAATTGATGATCCTTGGGGTCCCTTCCATCTTAAACCATTGTATGATTCTGTGATTCGATGATAGTGCAGATAGACCACCGAGCAAAACTCAGTGAGTCCTGGACCACTAGGAGTCAAGGATGTCGGTCCTTAGCATCACTTTCTCCTTCTCCTGGAGCAGCCAGGCATGTGGTGCTTCTGCCAAGCCCTGAGCAGCCAAAAGGTGATGGATGGGATCAGGGCACAGCATTCGTTGCTCTACGAAAGTCTGCCCTGAGTCTCTCCAGCATTCAGGCTGGAAAGTCAATGCCCTGGCCCTCGGCCAGCTTCTGAGAGCAAAGCCAGAACAAACACTCCCCTCAGACTAATTAGACTGAGGTTAAGTGTCGGGAAAGTCACTGCCTGTCCCGAGGGGTTGTTCCTGGAGGAGATGGTCAGGGGGCATCATCATCCCCAGGCAGAGCGACCACATTGTCTCCCCCGGACAAAAACCTGAGCCTCGTGCTGGAGATGTCCATAGAAAAGTTCTCCATTTGTTTCCCATCAGCCCCGGGTCTCTTGACTTTCTGAAGGACAACTGGTTGTCATAGAGCCTTGCGTATGGGGGAAAGCATCCCCCAGGATGACCAGGACCTTGTGTATGGGGGGACCGTCCCCCAGGATGATCAGGTTCCTGCTGCCCCCCAGCCCTGCCCTGGGAGGATGTAGATGAGACCCCCTTGGCTCGAGGTAACCAGGACCACAGTATAGCTGAAAAAAAAAAGGACGTTTTCTGCAATAACTGCTGCTGTTGAGTCACCATCATTCCTCCTCTCTCCTTGGGACAGTCAGTGGTAGAGCTGGTCCACCAAGCGGGTCTGCTGCAAGATGCTGTGGGCTTTTACCTGTAGAAAATGCCTTTCTGTAGATGGTGCCTTCTTTAAAGCTCTTGGGTCTTGAAATCATAGAATGATAGAATCAGGAAGGTTGGGAAGGACCTCTAAGGTCCCCACATCCAACCCCAACACACCCCACCGTGCCCACTGACAGAGTCCCTCAGTGCCACATCTCCATGGCTCTGGTACAGCCCCAGGGATGGTGACTCCCTCACCCCTCTGATCAGCCTGCGCCAGTGCCCAAACACTCTTTGGAGAGGAAATTACTTCTCCTGACCCTCCCCTGACACAGCTTGAGGCCATCATCTCCTGTCCTATCGTTATTTACCTCGGAGAAGAGCTCCATCCTTGCAGAGGACATCTGTATGTCCAACCCATTGGGCAGATAGTGCTTGAGTGTTGTCCTGGTGGGTTTGAGCTGCCGTGGGCTAAGCTCTCTCCTGGCTGTGGTTAGCAGTATATAGCAGATACAACAGAGGAAGTTTGTTGACTACAAAACACTTGCAGTGAAGGGAAAATAAAAAAAGCTCCTACTGCAGAAAGGGGAATTACAGAGAAATGGGGATGCTTCTTGAAATTAGACGTCTGATCCCAAAGATTAAATGTGGAAGTGGACCGAGGAAGCAGTGTTTTGCAATGGTTCTTCAGAACAGCCCGCACTGTGAAAATTGTCACTGGAAGAATGAAAACCAGCAGGAAGCCCACATGGTGTCCGAGAGGGGAGATATGGAATGAGGTAAGCATGGAATCATAGAATGGTTTGAGTTGGAAGGGACTTAGGGGCCATCTGGTCCCAGCCTGCGGTGAACAGGAACATCCACGGCTCCATCAGTGCTCGGAGCCCCATCCAGCCTGAAGATGGCAAACTGAATGTAAAATCCTCACTGTGCAGGACAGACTTTGGGGATCAACTTGTAAAGAGTAGGAGGAACCAAAGTCCACAGCAAAATTTTAGGAAATACCACTTTTCTTTAGGAAACACTACTTCTCTGAAAGAGTGGTCAGGCACTGCAGTGGGCTGCACAGGGAGGTGGGGGAGTCACCGACCCTGCAGGTGCTCAAGGAACGTCTGGATGTTGTGTTGAGGGACGTGGTTTAGTAAGAACTCTTGGTGATGGGTGGGTGGTTGGACTGGATGATCTTGAAGGTCTTTTCCAACCATGGTGATTCTGTGATTCTGTGATTCAAAGAGCTGGTGAGACCCAAGGGGGGGAATGAGGATCCTCCTCAGAAGTGCTGCCCAAGACCCAAATGGACAACTCCAAGGGACAGCACACAGATGTGACAACCACTGCAGCTCATCCTCCATCACACAAAAGAAGCACAAAAGCCCTTTTCAGTGTGATTACACCACCTGAGATCACCCGGAGTCAGCTTGCAGTGTGCAAGGTAAACATTTGCTCTTCCTGGGCAAGGATTGCTTTATTTTTCACGGTTGGCCTCAAGCACTGCTTTTGTGAATGCTTTGTCGGCAGCACAATGAAGCAACAAAGTCTTGCTTTTATTCCAACAAATCGGGCTTCTCTCAGCCCTCTGATCGATTCCTCCCCCCATGCAGGGTTGGCAGTGAGCAGGCGTCCACCCTTTGCACAATCCGTGCATTAACTGGGGCCAGGGTGAAACCCACAGAGTGGCCAGGCTGGGACAGAAGGTATTTTTCGACTGGGTGGCTGAACCAAAATTTGGGAGGAAAAAATGATCCCGGTCAACAGGAGGTCAGAGCAAATAGTTCCTGTCTGGTTCTTTAACCCTTCCTCATTTTGGTTTGGCTTGAATCAGGGAATACTTCTGCTCTTCTCAAACCAACAACTTTGTTCTGGGAGAAAAAAACAACAAATCTCCCAAAACAATGATGTCTGCCATTGTTCTGGAGTTGAACTGATCCCCTCAAGTGATCTCCAATGATCAACATGGACGTTTTTGGCTTGGGGATGGGTCAGCCCCGGGTGGGTGTGGGTATATCAGTGATGGCCAAGGAGGTTGGGTCGTGGTGGGTGAATGCCTGCAGAACACTGGGACTGCGTGGAGATATTCCCGAGCAGCGGTGATGGGGCCATCCCATCACCCAGAGAGCAGCATTAGATGGGGCCATCCTCCTCAAGGCTTGGAGTCGGGCTCCCTGGAACAGCTCTCTTTTGGGATGCCTGCCGTTGGATTGGTTGAGGCCACCTATATCGAGGTAGAAAGGCATTAACTCCATGGGATGTGCCACCCCAGGGCAGAAAATGTGTCCTGGGCTGCCACGGGCCTGCATGTGTGCTCATCCCATGCTCACTGCATATCCTAGGGTCACGGTTCATGCAGCATCTCAAGTCTCTCTCGAGGGTCCGTGGTCTCCTGGAGGAGCCACCCTTGCCCTGGGGGTGTGGAGCTTTATGCAGGCCAACATCTTTGTCTGAACAGGGGCTGGATCACCCAAACCAGGCACCCAATGGGACAGAGCCCAAAGCACCGTGCACCCTCCCGAGCTGAGTTGCTGCAAAGGGAACCCGAAGGGGTGAAGCTCTCTTTCTCCACCTACGGGCATCAGGAAGAAGAGCAGCCACTGCAAATTAATTTTACGATGATTTATAGGACCATAGAATGATAGAATATCTGGAGGTGGAAGGGATCCACAGGGGTCACTGAGTCCAACACAGAACCCAGCAGACCCGAACCCAATGGTTCCAGTTTCTGTATTGGAAGGGGTTGTAGCAACGTGCTGCTCTTTGTGCTGCAGGGCCAGACAAACACAGAGCTGGGTTGCAACATCTGGGAAGCATTGCTGGCGGAGGAATGATGAATTTCTAGGAAATTATCCCAGAAAGTCTGAATGAGGTTCAGACCAGTGAGGTATTAATCACAAGCTGGAGCTGGGGCTGTGGGATGTGGGCAGAGCTGGCCGGGGGCACCATCCCTATGGGTCCAGCTGGAGCTGAGCCCCAGATTCTGGAAGCACCACGCTTGATCCCAACCCCAACTCATCGCCCCAGTTGCTGCAGGGGGGTCCCTGAGCCGGTGCCACCCAGTTGGGAGACCACGACTCATTTATCTAATGAAGAGCAGATGGGGAGGCAGCAGGGGGTGCTGCTGTGGGGCTTTCAGATTTTCCTTGGCAATTTCCTATGGATTTTTGGCTGCTGCAGCATTCAGGACTCAGTTTGCATCTGGCACTGGGTGGGTCTGGGGAAGCTCCAGTTGACATTGCTGGCAGTGTGGTGATAGGGATGCCTCCCAACCCATGGCCTCCGTTATTGTTAAATCTCAGCCTGCTTGCTGCTACTGTGACGAGAAAAAGGAAATCGAAGGACCATCGAGCCTCCATGCAGTGGGCAGGGATGGAGACTGGGGGGCTGGATGGAAGGCAGGTGGTGACATCAAGGCAGGTGATGACACACAGCAGGTGATGACCTCACGGTAGGCAACGGCCACCTATATGTTGGATGATGGATGGCATCAAGGCAGATGGTGACCATAGGGAAGATGATGAGCACAAGGCAGCTGGAGACACCAAGGCAGCTGAGCACCTCAGGGTGGATGAGGACCTCACAGCAGGTGATGGCCACCCAGATGATGGATGACATCATGGCAGACAATGGTCACAGGGCAGATGGTGACCACAAGGCAGCTTTCTGGGGACCCCCAGCTCCCCACTGCCACATCCTATTGGTGCCAGCTGAGGACTCAGCTGAGAATGGATTCAGCATTAAAAAATCAGGGGATAACGAGGAGGAACCCCCCTGCTGGATCACACTCCTCTGCAGTCATCATTCATTGCTAAGAACCCCCTGAGAAAAGGCAGCATCCCACAGCCCTACTTCCAAGGCCCACCAAAACCCAATGGGAACACAGAGATACCCTCAAACCATAAAGATTAGACCCCTGAATTTGGGGAAAAATGGGATTTCCAGCCGAGGCCCTGCACAGGGCCTGGTGGAAAACCTTGGAGATGTCAGTGATTAAACCAAATGACACAGAAAGAGAGGAGTGGCACACGTGCATTACAGCTGCAGGGGCTGAATGGGCTCCCACCCTACACGTCCCAACATGGAAAGGGTAATAAAAGGCTTTTATTGCACCGACTTCAGGGCTGCAAGCAGGCTGTCCTCTGACTGCAGAGCCCAGCCTCTCCCTTTCAATGGAGAAATCTTCCTTTTTGGATTAATTTGTATTCTAACAGCCCCAGACTGGCTGGCATAGAGCAAGAGATAAAGAGGGAAAAGAGGATAGATTGAGGGGGGAGGAATTTTTTCCATTTAATTTCCTTTTTAAACAGTTGTTCAGATGGGAGCGTGGAACCTAATGACGTTATTTTCCTTTCCTTCAGGTTACCACATCGTAGAGGCTCCGAGCTGTGGAGCATTCGTGTGTTTGAGCCCCAAACCTCCCTCTTTTCACATCCTCTCTTTTTCTTCCATTGTCTTTTCTATTAATTTAGTTATTTATTTATTTACATACATCTCCATTCTTTAAACTGTTTCCTTCAGCTCTGAAAGCTGTGGGATACTTCAGCACAAAACCCCTCTAACATCTCACTCCATTTTGGAGGAAGAGCAAATGCTGAGGGATCCTCCTTTGGGGCTGCCCCATCCACCCCATCCAGAGAAGCCAAAGACTCTTGGATCCCAGAAGGAGAAAAAAAAAAAAAGATATTTCAACTGAACTTTGGGACACCACCTACCACCTTTCCCCGCTCATCACTGGTCACGGCATCGTTGGTCATTGCTCAGGGAGTGCTGGGACACTGCTCTGAGCCATAGGGTTGGGGCTCGGGGATGCTGTGTGGGGCTGGGGGTTGGGCTCAGTGATCACGGTTGTGGTTGGACTTGATGATCCTGAAGGTCTTTTCCAACCTGAGCAATTCTATAATTCTATGACGGGTCCCTTCCAGCTCAGGGCTGGAGTTCAACACATGGCTAATGGGTTCAGAAACGACTTGGGGTGAGGGGAGACAAGTAGCTTTGATCCTTGGAAAAATTCAGCCTCAAAGAGGAAAACCAGAGGGCAGATGAAGCCAGGGCTCACTCCCTGAGAAACGAATGGACACACCAAGTGGCTTACGGTAATGATCTGGCTGACTCTGCCAACTGGAAGGGACACGGAGGCAAGGAAGAGCCTGGATGCTGGGACGGTCTGCAGAAAGACAAGGAGCTCGTGTCTCCACCCACGCCGTGGGGCAGATGGGTTGGCTTGGCAGGAGACCAGCAGCGCTCTCAACTTTCTCTTCCTGCTCCCAGCGCCAAGAGGCACTTACAAAAAGTGGGTTTTCTGGTTTCTCTTTGTTTCTCTGAAATAACTCCACAACCTCCGTGCTCCGTCTGCGCGCGTTGTTCTTGCTTAACTTTCGTTCCTGGGTTTGAGTGACTCACACGAGTGGCATTGGCTGCAGAGGAGTCGGGGCACGAAACGCCTGGGTGTGATGCAGGAGAGCCCACAAGTGAAAGCTGGGCACGTGCTCCATCCTCCTGGCTTTCGCCCTGGGGTGAGAGTCTCAAACCTGGGCTGGAAATCAAGCAGGATGTTAGAGCACAGATTCTGCACCGGGTAATCGATCTGCTTCTTGCAGCTCTTCCTCTGGGTGTACGCTTTTGAGTTTTGCTGCTTCAGCAACTGCAAGGGCTGGGAAGTTTTGTAAAGGAAAGAAAAGCGAAAGCAGAGCGTTTTCCATGGGATCCCATTCCTGCAAACGTCACTGTGATATTGCCAGAAGACCAGGCACTGTGAAAAGGAGCAGAATTAGTCTCAAGTCTGAAGAAATTGGAATGAGGATGAGAGCGAAGGGATTTGAGCTGTCCGGGTTACTGCCAGGCAGATTTCAATATGATCTGATTGCAGCCTGCAATAAATTCATCCGATGGGATGGATGCATCCTGAGCACGGATACACAGCGAATGCCGGGCTGGGTAGAGAGCAGAGGATGAACTGAAATGGAGTAACAAAAGGCACTTTTCTCACGAGGGCTAAATTAGGCATTGGGAACCCCCTCCCTTGTTTCTGCGGAGGAAAATGGGAAGAAGAAGAGGTTTCACTCCGGCACGAGCTGTTGGTGGCCCCACGAGCTGCTGGGTGAAGCGGAAAGAACATGGTTTAGGAGAAATGAACCTGAGAACTTCTGGTCTTCAACAGGAGAAGCCTTGGAGAAGCTGCCTGCCAGGGCTGGGGGGATGGATGCGGTACAACCGAAAGTCGTGTGCTCCTCCATGGACTCAACAGCTTCACTGCTGGAGGTGTCTGCTGCAGAGCGCACGGCTTGGATCTCACCCTCCTGGATCTGCATCTGGAGCTCAAAACATGTCTACAGAACATATCTACAAAACATAACTACAACGTTCAGCCTCTGCCCCTGGTCCCCTCCTCTTCTCCGTACACATCGGAGGAGATGGCAGAAGAGTGCTCACGATAGAAATATATTTATTCACTCTAAGAAACGTCTGCATGTTACAAAAATAAAAATGTACAGCTATTATCACAAAACCCACTTCTTTGTGTGTGTGTATAAGTTAGTGCTTTGACAAACGAACACAAAACCTGTATGCACAGTTCCAGCGGGGCCCTCTCCATCAGCTCTCCACCTGAACCGCCTTGGAAGAGAACCACTGGGACCCCAGTAGTGGTGGTGGTGGTGAGGATGGGAGTGCCAACGGGGCAAAGGAGAGAGCTGGGAGCGTGGTTTATTGAGTTACTCAGAGCATGCAGCTCGGTGCTCATGCTGCTTTGGGGCAACGGTGGGTGAGCAGGCAAGATCTGGCCCGGAGAAAGGTTCGTACCAGCCCAGTGCTTCGCTTGGATTCATGGATGTGGCTCTGGGCAGCCTGGTCTGGTGGTTGTTGACTCTGCACAAAGCAGGGGATTGAAATGAGATGATCATTGTGGTCCTTTTCAGCCCAAGCCATTCTATGACTCTGTGATTATTCTGTTATTTGTCTCACCTCAGTGACTGCCCGTAACCTATCCCATGAAGCTCCACGGGGAGAAAAAGGTGCAACGCCTATCTTAACCCAACCCCCCCTAACAATCCTCTCCAGGATGAGATGACTCACCCTACAAATGCTCTGTTTTCCTTTGCTGATGGTGCTCAGCATGGAGACAGTCCTCTCCTTTGTCTTCTGTGGCCCTGATATTGTGGGTCAGGACAAGAGCCCTCCATGGGACCACAATTCCACCAAGCTGAGACCACAGGAATGTCCAAGTTATTTCTTTATCTCCATGTCCTTACCCCCACCAAGCCACTTCATAGGCAGGAGGGATGGGAGAAACTAAGAGGTTTGAGGAATCAGTCTAAACTGGGATCAAAAGTGTTTGTCTAACCCTAAAATAGAGCCTAGGTCATTTTTATGAAATAGGACTCGACCAGTTCTGCAGAAGGAGCAATTTTCATTTTTGGGGCTGAGGAATCAGCATCCTCGTGGCAGGGCTGGGGCAGGAAACCGTGTGTCTGGGCTCTCCAGTTCTTAACCCAGCAATGGGAGAGGAGGGCCACGTGGACCTTCTGGTGGAGGGTTTGGTGGCTCCTTCCTCCAGCTGACTTTGAACTGGTGGGGGTGCAAGCCCACACCCACACAGGGCTGGGGTTAAGCTCAGCACCGTGTTTACAGGCATGCCTCCTAAAAGCGGAGTCAGCACTGCCACATTTCCCTATGGAGGCCCACGCTGTCAGTATGGGATATGCCAAGTGTCTCCAAGTGGGACAATCATAGAATCATAGGATCCTTAGAGTTGGGAAGGACCTCTAAAGGCCACCCAGTCCAACTTCCCTGCAATGAACAGAGACATGGACAGGTAGAGCAGGTTGCCCAGGGCCTGATCCAGCCTCGCCTTGAAAGTCTCCAGGGATGGAGCATCCACCGCATCTCTGAGCAACGATGGGGAACAGTGATAGGATGCATCAATACTGAACCAATGGAACGGACAATGGTCTTCACCACTTTGCTGGAACCATGAGGTGCCTGTAAGATGATTAAAAACAAGGCACAAAGAGCTCACCCTCGCTTTCGCAGAGCTGGAGGTGACTACTAAAGGCAGCAGCACAGAGAGAGCTACTGGTTCCTACAAGCTTTTCAGACATGAACGTTGCTGTTGGGAAACACCAGTGGTTCTCCGTGATGCTGACCTCACTGGAGAAATTGGGGACCAGCTTGATAGCATCAGTACATCCCAGTGGGATGGAGAGTGCTCCCCACCAGCACCCCTTTTAATGGGAATCCTTCAGAAAGGGGCTGGAGTTGGGAGAGCATTAGCTCTGAATGGAGGTGGCGACGAGATGGGGGTCAATCTCTTCTCCCAGGTAACAGTGATAGGATGAGAGGTGATGCACCAGGGAGGGGGTTCATGTTGGAAAACAAGAAAAAAATCTTTGGAAGAGTGGCAATGCGTTGGCACAGGCTGCCCAGTGAGGTGGTAGGTCTCCATCCCTGGAGGTGCTCAGGAATGGGGCACATGGGGCATTGAGGGCCGTGGTGGGGAGGGCTGGGGTTGGACTTGGGGATCTTGGAGGGCTCTTCCAACCTTCATGATTCCACGATTATTTCCCCAGAGATGCAAAGCAGCGGGCGTCCCATCCCCGCCGCAGGCAGTGTTTGCACTTGACCTTTTATCAACCTGTTTATCACAACCACAGCTGACACTCCCCATGAATCAAAAGTCTTTTTTCCCTTGCCAAGGCATGGAAAGACTTCTGATAAACGCACGCTCCTTATGTGCCGGGGAACCTGGAGGAAAGCAGACTGATTTCACTATGGGCCTTTTTGCACGCAGCATTTTCTCCTTTAGAAAACAGTTTAAGGCATCCAGGGTGTGAATTTCAGCAGATTTTGCAACCACGCTGGAAGGTCACCCAGGCTGACGGCTGGGGAGGGGCCACATGTTGATGAACAGGCAGGGAAAGAGGCAAAGGGACGGTGCCTGTCCCTATCGCCATGGCATCACCTCCCTGCAAACACATGCTACAAACAGCAATACTCATGGGAGCCAAGGCACTGCAAACACCACAGGCCTCTGGCCCTGAAGCGTCCTCACCTCCCATCACACGTGGGATGAACCCTTCCACTGCCACAGGGTGTGGGGCAGAGCTAGGATTTCACTTCCTTGGACGTCGTGTCCGTGTCATTGCTGGTTCCCAGGGGACCGTTGGGCACAGTCCCCATTGCCATCTCATTTTGAGGCTTCCATGGGATTTTGTTGCCTGTGAGCTTCATAAATCTTTGTCCTGCTAAGAAATACAGTACGGGATCCAAGCAGCTGTTGGTGCTGGCTAGGGGCCGGGTCACCTTATAGGCTAAATTTATAGCATTGAGGGTCTGACAGCTCAAATCCCAGCTCCGGAAGGAGTAGTACAAGGAACGAGTGACGTGGAAAGGAAGAAAGCAAACGCTGAAGACCACCAGGACAATGATTATCATCTTGACCGACTTCTTTTTGGATCGGGAGAGCCGGGACATGCCCCGCGTAGGCTGCAGCAGCCTGCGGGCCATGAGGCAGTAGCAGACGATGATGATGAGGAAGGGGATGCAGAAGAGAAGCACCATCATCACCGAACTGTAAATGACAAACTGGCCAAAGAGGTCTTTGCTGGATGTGTCGTGGCAGGTGATGGTGCCACGTCTCATACTGGTAGTGACAAAGAAGAGAACGGGCAGTTGGCAAACCACGGTCACCACCCAGATGACGACAGACACCCTGCGGGCGTAGCGGACGTGTCCCCACTGCAGGGACTTCAGCGGGTAGCAGATGCCCAGGAAGCGATGGATGCTGATGCAGAGGAGGAAGAGGATGCTGCAGTAGAGGTTGGTGTAAAACAAGAAGCGGACTATCTTGCACAAACCCACTCCGAAGGGCCAGTTGTCCCCCATGGCGTAGTAATACACCAGGAGGGGCAGGGAGACCACGTAGAGCGTGTCGGACACGGCCAGGTTGAACATGTACGTGGTGGAGGCGTTCCAGGTCTTGATCCTAAAGATGAAGCCATAAAGGGCCAGCAGGTTGAGGAAGAGCCCCACCACACACACGATGCCGTAGGAGACGGGCAGCAGGACGTACTTGAAGTCCTCATCAAACACACACCTGTAGGTGTTGTTGTCAGCATTGCCTGCAGCAAAGGAGCTGTTGATGACTCTGGTCCAGGCTGGAGGAGTTGATAGGTTCGCCATCACCCTACGGAGAAGGAAAGAGGCTGTAAGAAGGTGAGAAATCCCTGGTAGAGTTGACTTAGATAAGGAAAACCCAGTGCTGTATTTACACTCCTCCTGATGATGTTGCCATCAACCACCCAACGTCCATCCAAAAGCTATGGACAGACATAGCCCACAGGTGCGGCTCACAGCCTGACCAGCACTGCCAGCTCAGTGCAGGTGACAACGATGGAGAGGTGGCACGCACTCATGCCAGCACATTGCATCCCCATGGCACCTCACAGCTGGGCGCTGGTGTGAGCAGCAGTCCTGAGTGTGGAGGACTTAGGGTTGAGCACATAGAAGGAGTCTTATTTATCCTCATTTTGCATCTGGGGCACAGAGGGGCAACCAAGGTTGCCCAAGGAGGCTGTGGATGCCCCATCCCTGGAGACATTCAAGGCCAGGCTGGATGTGGCTCTGGGCAGCCT
>JAOWBP010052000.1:0-14056 GCA_028571105.1 Tragopan temminckii | reverse complement strand
AGGAAAGGAAAGGAAAGGAAAGGAAAGGAAAGGAAAGGAAAGGAAAGGAAAGGAAAGGAAAGGAAAGGAAAGGAGGGGAAGGGGAAGGGGAAGGAAAAAACAGGAGTTGGTTTGCCTGTGCTTCCATGCCCCTAAAGGCTTTCACCAGGCTGGTGTTGTGCTCAGCCCTTGGTCACTGGGGACCTCTGGGATGTTGCAGAGTCCCTGGGAGTGGGCACACAGTGCCGTATGTCACAGGATGGGTGATTTCTGGTGATCCCTTCCTATGAAAGCTGCCTGTGCTAAAAAATAAAATAATGGTGCTGATCCCAGATTCCCTGGTGACACGTAGCCTACATCAACAAGGCATTACTGCTGCATTAGCAAAGCTCCCTCCACAGAACCACCAGCCAGGCCAGCGAGACATTATCCCATTACATTTGGAAACGAGACAAGAAATCTTGTATGGTTTCCCTGCAAGGGACAAGGCAAATGGGCATCATTTCTTTTTCAGCTTTGGCAGAGCCACAATAAATGTCAGCGGAGTGAGAGCAGAGGGCAGGAGCTGCTGGAGATGGCCAGAATGTGGGCCAGCAAGTGCAATGCAACCCAAGAGTTTGTCTCCCAAACGGTGGACTTGGGCTGTCCTGGGCATCACTGCCTTTGGTCTCACAGGAGAATGAGAGCAGCTCTGGGTGAGCAGTGCCTGTCCTCAGTGCCTCTGGTCAAAAAAAAAAAAAAAAAGGGAGAGAGAAAAGGGAGAGAGGAAGAAATCGAAGCTCAGGAGAGTGAGGTGAATTTAAAAGCAGGTAGCAATTTCCCACGAGAACAGTTTGCTGGCTGAAAATGTCACTCTCATAAAAATGAAAATTTTTCCTTTGGGAAAAATTCAAGATGGTTCAAAAATTACAAGTTTCCTCTGGGAGAAGGGATGGGAGAACCAGAGCCGCTCGTCTCGTCCCATTTCTGTCTTCAGGGAGAAAACAAAATTAATGGGCACCGGTTGAGCAGTCACGCGTCGAGCTGTGACACTCCACTGCAGCTCTCCTAAAGCTGTTTCTCCACCCGTTCTCCCATGAAAAAAATTCTGGTATTGCATTTTGCCCCAATTCAGGTCAAAAAATTGCTTTGAAATCCCATTCACAAGCATGGGATGGGATTTCATTTTCCAGCTGGCACCAGGGGACTTGCATCAGCAACACCATTGCTCCTCCTGCTGTGTCTTGCCCCAGGATCTCCAGTTTAACTCTCTGCCAGCCCTGATGCCTATGGCTCAGCTGAACCTTGCAAATAATCCAGTGAGGAGTATAGGGGCAGAAAACCATAGGAGACCTTCTGCTATGTGGGGGAGGAAAACAAAAGGGTGAGCTGAGAAAACTGGGCTTTTAGGCTCAGAAAGAGCAAGCTGTAGCAAAGCGACAGCTGGAAAAGTGAGCACAAGGGTGAAAGTGTCTGTTCTTCATCCTCTGCTGGTGAGGACAAGATGCAACGGACTGGAACTGCAGCAAGAAGGTTTGGGCTTGGTACTCTTTTAGGACAGCAGCAGAACACGGGGTGAACACTGGCACACTGCAGAACAGATGCACAGCTGTGGCACAGCGGGGTCCTGCTCCCTGCAAATGGTTCCCCTCCCAAAACCGTCCCATCCACACTGAAAGCACAGAGGGGAGCAGTAGTGTCCCAAGGACGGGGCTTCACCCTGCCCTTGGGATATAGGAGGGTGGGCACAGAGGGGGGGTGACGCTGCTCCGGAGCTCACCGTGCTTTTATGTTGGCTGATTTTTGTCATCTGCAAAGCTATCAGCTGAAAATGCCAAATTAGCGCTGTTAGTCCACTGCGCGGCTCTTATCGGCGTCTCTCAGGATGGAAGACACTTCAAGATGATTATTGTTCCCCACTGCTCCTGAAATGAAATCGGCCCTCCCGGAGCGCTAAAAGGGAGCCGAGAAATTGTTTGCCTGAATTTGCATGAAAAGCCTTGGAGACGTAATGAGAGCGGGTGACAGGCCCAGTGTCACCTTCTGCCAGTTAAATGGGGGAAGAAAATCTTCTCTTTGCATTCCTGCTTCATTTTAGGGCTCTGTTTTCCATTCCTGTCCCTTTTCCACCTGTCAGCTCCTCAAACTCCCTTTCTAACTTCTGACTGCATGGGCTCAATGTGGTTCCATCAGCCAAAACCTGCAGCCAGGAGCTTAACAACAGGGCTTTGCTGATGAAATGCCCCCAGCTTCAGGGCAGGGGGAAGCTGCAGGAGGGCAGGGTCACGTCTCACTGGGTTTTGGCTGCAGAGAGGATCCTCACCAGCACTGGCTTTGCAGCTTTTCATCAGCAATATCCAAAGGGATGCAAAATCTGAGAGCTGCACACACAAGTGTGTGTGTGTGTGTGGTGCAGGCAGCTGCCTCAGGGCTACTCACATCCTGCCTCCAGCAGTGAGTTTGTTCACAAGTCGTGTTGTGCAAAACTGGCAATTCACACCAGCCTCGTGGGGTTTGCTGTGCTTCTTGAGTGCGGGATATCCCCGGCTCTCAGCTTTCCTTGGGAATTGTACAGTCACAGAATGGTTGGGTTGGAAGGGACCTTACAGCCCACTCAGTTCCAACCCTTGCCAGGGGGGGAACTCCAACACTGCAGGGCCTTGTAGTTATGGGGGGAATTAAGCAGCCAGAGAATGGATCCAGACCCACCTCCTGGTGAGCTGGTGCGGGGCACATTGACTGCTCTTTCAGCCCAGCTCTCATCCCTGAGCCTGCACATCCCTGTGCTTCTCCCAGAGCAGCCCCGTCTGCAACCAATTACCTGCTGCTAACGAGCAAAGGCTGCTCCCCTGCTCTGAAGGCTGCCATAAAGGGCAAGGGGAGGGAGAGTGAGTGGGCTGTTGAGCCGTACAGGCACTGTGTGTTGGAGAGGAAGGCTCACAGCATCCCTAACTCACTGCCTGGAGATTTCTTCCCCTCCCATCATTGGCCCTCAGAGCTAACCTGGCTGAGGCCAGTTAGTCTCACCTGAGGAAAGTGAGTACCCAGTGCTGGAGCTCTGCCTCTCACCCCATGCAGGCAACAGCATGTAGAAAAAACATAGCAGGGGTCACACAGATGACTTAACACTCAGAGAAACCATGCTGTAACTGTTCCTCCCTTCCCTATTTTTCACACAGCACAGTGGGAGTTTTCTCACCTTCCACAGCGTGGCAAAGATGGGATGCTGTGTGCTGCCTGTCCACAGGCAGGCAAACCCAGTTCTAGTGTGGGTCTGGGGCAGTGTTCCTGTTTGGCAGGGCTGGTGGTCATGGCAGAGAGTAAGGGATGGGTGGGCTCCAGGAAGGTGGGTAGCAGTGAGAATCAGCTGGGAAAACGTATGGCTGAGGATGAGAGGTGGCTTGCAGACCAAAAAGCCCAATTGTGTGGTCAAGAAAGTAAGCAATTAAAGGCTCTATGATTTGGCAGTGGAAAGAGAGCAGCAATTATAATGGAAAATGTTTATATAGCAAAGGGAAGGTGGGTGGGGATTGGTACTGCACGGGAGATGTGAAGGGTTAATGCAAAAAGAAAGATAAAAATGCCAGGGAGAATCCACTGCTGGAAGGGCTAAAAGCAATAAGAAAGGCGTTTTTAAAATTATATTATTACAGACAAATGCTTAACAGAGACAGCAAAATTGCTAATGATGATACATAGCAGGCAGAAACACGCAGCAAATATTTCTGTTTGGTGCTCGGAAATGAGCAGGCGGCTGTATCTGCCTCCCATCTCCCATCAGGCTGCTGGAGTGCTTTCTCCTTCGTTAATGATGTGGACACACTAAATAGCATCCACCCACACCCAGCGCTGCTGCGGCGCAGGTCGGATCTCCAGCCCAGGGTGGTGGTGGTGGGCACTGGGCAGGGCGTGGGCTGGACGTGCTGCTGGGAAGGGATGCCCAGGGAAATCCCCACTGCTCAGCGTGGCATTAATCTGCAGCAAAATGAAAGAGAAGCAAATGCGAGATTCAATTAATAAAGAATTAAAGGATAGGAATCTAATTAACGTAAATCCACGTGGTTTTATGGGAAACAATGCTTTGCTCTGCTGTGTTTGGCACGCAGATATGGCCTCACGCTGCAGCTGGGCCCCAGCTCCAAACTGGGGGTGTCCTGGTACCAGAAGCACGTGCAATGCCTGTTAGGATGGTTATCAATGGGAAGGAAAAGGAGAGAAGATCTGCTCTGTGTGAGTGGACAGATGGAAGAGGGTTGTAATGTGGCACTGTCTCTGTCCCTGAGACCTCCATCCCCATGGCTGCAGTCCCAGGACTGGGCACATGGAGGTAAATCTGTGCCACACTTTTCTGTGCTTCGAGACTCAGCCCCTTCCAGCCTCACCGTGATTCCACAGGCCCACGGCGTCTCCTGGCACTGGATCATTTACAGTGCCCAGGAGGCAAACACAGTGACTCATTATTATTAGTTAATGAAGCATCCGAGCACTAAACTTGCAGTCTGCTGAGCAGACGAGGAGCTCGGGCTGAACTTGATTCACCCCACAGCTCCGATTTCTCAGTAGAGCACCCGTCCCACGGCCATTCCCACTGTCACCCCATGCCCCAGTACAGCACCAGTATGGCCCCAGTGCCACCACTCCCAAGCCCCAGTGAAGCACCTGGGGAACGAAGGACCCTGCTCTGCACTGCCACTGCCCCATGGGGTTGGGGGGGGCAGCAGGACAGAAGGACATGGCACGTCCTTGGCCCACAGCACTAATAACACAGACTTTCTCAGACTGCATCTCCCTTCCCGGAAGGATAAATATTTGATAACAAATTACTTTGAAGATAATCCACTTAATCCTTTGCCATGTCTCCAGGTTTCACTGTAATTAAAGTGTGATTAATTTTCTAAAGAAAAGCTAAAAACCCATCCCACTCTTCTCCCCATCTGCCTGCGGCTGTGTGAAGCCCAGAGCCATCCTCTGTGCTGTCACGCTTGGATCCAGGGCTCAGGAGCCAGATGTTTCTCCAGCACCGTGAAGGACGCACTGCAGAAGGGCACAAAGATCCCAAGAGCTGCACGAGATGCATCCCTGGATTGAGAAGGGGCTTTCAACTCCTACTCACCACACAAGAGCTGCCCCTAAAGCCCCCCTCCAGACCCTTTTTCCCTGCCCCAACCAGCTGATAGATGCCTGTGCACTCTCTGAGTGTGGCACAGCCCTGCACCAGAGGGTTCAGGCGCTCAGCCTCACCACCATCCCACCCTGCAACTCTCTCAATGCCTTTCTACTCCCCCGGTGCCTAACCTGGGGCTGACTCAATTTATCAAAAATAGAGAGTGAAGGGAGGTGTGAAAGCCGGCTAAAAAAAAAAAAAAAATTAAAAGAGAAAAAGAAATGAAACCCAAGGAACCCAACTCAGGCAGTCAACAGCCTCCTCCGCCTCCCCCGAGAGCTCCGCTCTGAGCTCTGGCATCACCACTCCAATCACAGTACATGAGGAGGGGAGCACAGGAGGGAATTATTGTTGTGAATCCCAGTGTGACCTAGTGTAGGCTCTGCATCCCAACCTCTGCATGGCAGGGAGCCACGGCATGGCCGAGCATCGTGGCCCCGCGCTCTCATGCAGGGAAATTGCAGCTTCCCACAGCCCCACCTGCAGTGTGTCTGGATGTGCCCATCCAGACCTGGGGTTTCTCATTGCAACCCCACCCAGCCCGGCTGTGTCTGCAAGGCAGTGCCTTTGATAGATATGAAGCAGCAAATGGAGCACTGGGATGTGCCACGTCCCAATGTGTCATTGGGATTCTGGTCTCAGTTTCATGCCATGAGAAAAGATGAGATGTAAGTTGGTTTTCTTTTTCAGTTCTGCATTATATTCACCTTATAATTAAGTGTGATGCCAAGTCATGGCTTGAACCCAGATCCATTCTTCCCCAAGGCTTGAGGTTGCTGAGCAAACCTTGCATCTCCCATACGAAGCGCATAAAAGAAGAGCTGGGAGTGCTGTGGGAATCCCATCTCAGTGATTGCTCCCAGAAGCCGTGTTGCATAGTGCTGACAGCTGGAAGCTGGGCACAGGATGAAGCAACCTGACCGTGCCAAAGCCTTTGGGTTTGGTTTAGGTCCATCTGCAGTGAGAAGTCTGCTCCAGCACCTGGACCAAGAGGTGCACAGTGATTGCAGCCTACCACAACCAGCATTCCAGCTCCAACAGCTGCCTGGCAGAGCAGAGAGCCCCAAAACCTTTCCTCTGGAAGGAGCAGCCAGGAGCAGCCCCAGGATGCCCACAAGGCACATGCAGGTCCACCCAACCCAACACCAGCAACTACTTTTTGCATTTATTCCCTTTAAAAACACCTCCTTAATGTGCACTTAACATTACGCTTAAGTGACAATGAATTACACATTTTATTTAAGAGCAGACTCGAGGAACAGTGTAATTCCCTATAGACTAATGGTGCATTTCCCCTCACAGACAGCTAATTAAATATTTAATCAGCACAATAGCCAGTTAAGTATTGTATATGGGCATAAATACAACCCAATACATTTCCACGCTACATTAAGCTGAACCTTGTAGACTCTTGTCTCCCCAGCATCAGACATGACAGCTCAGTCAATGCATCCTTCGAAAGCAGATTCTATTTATTTTCCATCATATTAAGTCTGCATCGTTTCGATTCCGTCCCGATCGAGTGTATTAACTCTTCAGCAGGACCGTATGAATAATCTGCATCAAACTGTGGATTAGGTGGAGATTGCTTCCTTCCTGCTCAGCAGCTCTCTGTGAGCTGACTGCAAATTTCAGTGAATAATTTCGCTTTGGATTGCATCCTGGAGCTCCAGCAGCGACTGGAGGGCCATTGTGCACAACGGTCCTCAGCTGCTTTAGAAGAGACAATCCGTGCCCGGAAGATTTAGCAATTAAAGACACAAGGCAGAGAAAAGGAAAAAGAAGAGAATTCTGACTCTGCTCGTTTAATGGAGAGGGCTGAGGGAAAAAGAGATCAAAAATTAGGTTTTCAGACAGAGTTTGTCCATTCGGTGCAGAGAGACATTTATTGCATTTTTGCACACCTAGGAGATGCATTCATTCTGCAGTTGTCGTATTTCGGGCTTGATTTCTATTCAGCTTTCTTTCCATCTCCACTTCCCAAGCTCTCATCGACTCGGTTATAACTGCAAGAATGAATCCATTTACGGAGCATTGTTGCAAAATGAATCAATAAACCCAGAGCAAACACAAGGCCACATCCCCAGCGGCTGGAAGGGGCAATGTGCGGTGCAGCACATCCCATGATGGGATCAGCACCGGTCAGGAACACCGCGGTCCCTCCTGGCACCAGGAGCAGAGCAGGATGGGGCATCCACCACCTCTCTGGGCATCCCATGCTTTATTGTAAGGCTTTTTTCCCCCTATATCCGATCTAAATTTCCTCTCTTTTAGTTTGAAACCGCTGCCCAGATCCCAAGCATCATTTATTTGGGATGGCATGGGGAAAATCCTGCACACTGCTACTGTGAAAATGGAAGTTTTTCCAAGGTTTTGAGCCTCTGGAAAGAGGAAGTTAGAGAAAGATCAAAATATGGCAGGGATGCAATTAGGGAGGTTTGGACCACTGATGATGGACTCAGCAATGCTGCACGGGTTCGTGCCTCCCAGTGACCCACAGAGGCTGGGTGAGGCCGAGTGATGGGCCCCATGACCTCCAGGTTCTTCCCCCTCCCTGCATTATTTCATCTTTGGCTGGGCTGTGATGTGTCGGTCACATCATCCCAGTGATGTGCAGCGAGGCTTTAAGCTGTGTGAATGCCCTCCGTTACACAGCCACGGCCTTAATTGCAACCTGAATGTCACCAAAGCTAAATCTGATCATAGCAAAGTGATGGGTTTGGAACCCCACCTCCAGGAACTCCCACCCGCCCCATCTGCTTCCCACCCATAAATCTCCCCTGTCACTGAACGACATGCCGGTGCTCAGGGTGATTTCCACATTTCTCTCTCTGCTGTGCTTAGTTCAACCCCTGCAACAGCTGCCAGACATCATAAATCACCCGGCAAAATCCTGGGGCTTGGGATTGCTGTCGTGTAAAACAAATGTCTTCCAGATTTCGTAGTGCCTGGTGCTGGTTACAAACAGTCAGTTGCTGGTTCTTCCTCCTCTCTTCCATTTATTTCCCAGCCCCGCATCTCTGCTGCTCCCTGTCTGCTATATATCTCCCATTTATTGTTATTTCTTTTCCCCTTTTGTTTTAATAAGTCTTTTACTGTGGATTCTTGTAAAAACAGCTGCTCTAGCCAGTAAAAAAGAAAAAAAGAAAAGAAAATATCTGGAAACAGATGCCCTGGCATTGCTTCAGCTGTAATCTGCTAGATTTATAATTCCTCTTCAGTTCAATATTGATTCAGAATAAAGCAACTCAAAACACACCGGCAGCTCACAGCATTTCATAGCCTTCCCGTCTTCCCTCCCTGCCATAACATTTCTGTTCTCTTCATCCAGACGAAAAGCACACGGAGGAACAAAACAATGCGAGCTGATGAGAGACCCAAGTGTCCACAGAGCAGAGGGTTTATGTCTGGGAAGGCTCAAAAGAATCCTGTCAGCTGCTTTTTTATGGCTTTAATTTCTGTCTTCCTGCCCAGCGACTGCTGACTGCTCTCCACATCCCAACTCGGTCACTCTCTGACTTGCAGGGGGTTCCCAGCACCAGTGCCAGGCTGGGCACTGGAGAGGAGGTGCTGTAGTGGCAGTGTCCTCTGTGCCTGTGACAAGAGGACATGCACTGGGCTTCTCAGCCCCCAGACATCCCTGCTGGGGGTACAGCGAGCCACTCGATACCACACTGAAATGATACAATAGCAGTTCCCTTTGGTAAAGCACCTTGAGAGCCCTTAAAAAAAGAGAAAGAAGAGAAAAAAAAAAAAAAAGAAGAAGAAGATGTTAGGAATTTCCTTCTAATCTAGAAACAAAACTGCATACGTTATCAATGTACCAAACACACAGCTCAGATCCCCACCTGTGAGGGCACAACATGCACAAGTGTGTGACAGAGAATCACTGAGTCATTGCACGCTCCATTAAACACAGCTCTGAGACCAAATGCCCTGACAGCTCCCCAGTGAGATTTGCTATTGGGCAGGTTGGGACACAGCAGCTTTTATTTCCTTCAGGGAGGAAAAGGGGGACCTGGGCATGCTGCTGGGGGTGGTGTCATGGTCTACATCCCTGTAGTCCACAGACTGGGAGCAGAAAGGGATGAGCTACAGATTGCAGGAGGAGGAGAAGGAAGGAAATTTGGGACCCTGGGGGTGAAGGCAGCACCACGCACTGAGCTCATGTGTGGTGTTTCCTGCCTTTCCCTTTAGAGAGGGAAAATGAAGCACAAAGGACCTGGTTTTCTTACGGCTCTTGAACACGAGAGCCCTCAGAGAGGACCTGCTTGAAGCAGAGAGCAGCCCCTTGCTGGAAAAGTGCTCAGCGGGGCTGGCTCAGCAACGTGCCCTTTGGGCAGCAGCCACTTCAGCTGCCACACGCCCTGCTTGTGTCCATGGGGGGGGATTTGTGCCCAGGCCACCCACTCAGAGTGGTGACCTGTGCTCAGTCCCAGGCTTGCTCCATGATGCTATCTCCCCATGGAGGAACCCACGTACCCACCCAGTCTTGCTCCATAGATCAGCTCCTGTGCTGATATTTCTCCACTTGAAAGGCACTTCTTGTATTCTGGACAGGATTCTCCTCTATTTCCATTTCACAGTTCGTGCTCTTTTCCCCACAGTGGGACTGAGTGCAAGATGTGATGATCTGTATCATTTTTTATGCACTTGCCTTAAACTCTCTCATAACCAGCTTTACTTTTCCCATTCTCCTGGCTGTCTTCAGCATCAGAGAGTTAGTGCTGGATTAAGCATCTTCATTCCTCTTTCACTTTGTCATAAGGTTCTGTTTTAATGGTGCAAGCAGATTTTCTCACACTTTGCAAATAAAGAAGAGCCTGAGCATGGAGGTGTTCCCAAGCTACTGCAGTTCCACCATGAAGAAGACCTGGGATCCACACAGTGCTCCTCTCACCCCGCCTGCATCCATGGATCTAGAGTGGAGCAAACCTCTTCCCCAGGTCCAGCACAGTTCTGCACAGCTCTTCCTAGGAAACCTCCCAGCTGCAAGGTTCGTGGCTGCAAAGCTCTCTCAGTGTCAGCTCTGCGTTGCTCTCATATACACATTGGAGAATCTGCTTTCAGTTCATTCTAGCTAAAGCCACGTTGGCACATTTGGAATGCTGCTACCTGTTCCATGCATGAATAGCTGTGACAGGAAACAAAGTCTAAGAAGCAAAAAGTGAGGCTGAAGGCTGCAATGCTCAGAGCTGCCTTAATTATTAGAGCGTGAGCTTCTACATCCCTTGGGAAGCATGGGAAATATTGGCCTAAAAATGCACGGTGTGCTCAGAGCAGCGGAGGCAGGGAGCTGTGGGGACATCTCACTGCAGCCAGCCTTGCTGTCTCCACCGGGCTTGGAACGAGTCCGATTCATTGCAGCATACCTGAACTCAGAGCAGAGAGAGCAGACAAGGCTCATTGCCTATGCCAGGCAGAAAACTGCAACAACAATTGCGGTTTTCTTTCTTTTGTAATAAGGTTATGTGAGCAGACAGTAGCAGGAGACCCTCTCCCTCCTCATCCCCATGCCAAGATTTGTTAGCATCCTCCTGTGCTCAGAAAGTGCAGCAAAGCCACACAGCCCCCAGAGCCACGCATCTGCCACACATCTGCCGCACACCGTACCCCTGGAAGTGGGTGAGGGATTTGGGTTGCTCCTGGGAAAAAAACAAACACACACATCCCCTTGCAAAGCTGAATGCTGGTATGTTCACACAACTCTTCGCATTGTGCAGGATGAACGAGGCCCACAACCCTCTTTGCTTCACACTTTGCTCTAGCAGCAGGCTGGCCGTGTCCCTTGCTGCTGCCTCTGTTCGCCCAAAGCAAATGCAGCAGATTTCTCTGTTGACTGTGGGGATTTGGTTCACCCAGGCGAATCCATGGGGAACACTGGCTAGTTTATTTTATTTCTTTTTCTGCTAGAAGCTGTGCATAGGTCCATCCCATGCAGATTAACCTCAAAGTCAGTCTCAACACAGAGAACTCCTATTTTGCTTCCCTAGTTTTTCCCTTACTCCACTGCTTTTGGTGCTCTTTCCCCTTTCCTGCAAGGTCTGGATGCCCTCCCACAGTGCTGGGGCTCACAGCTGCTTTTAAAAATCCTGCAGTCACCCTCACCTCCTCAAGCAATTCAAGCACTCCTGTGCTTTTGCAGCATCTCCAGTGCCCATCCCCCAGGTTTGGGGGCACCCCAACATGTCAGAAGCAGCATCTGCTTGGCTGCAGAGCAGGGCTTGACTCCTGTCCGCAGGTGGGTTGGTTGCTGAGCACAGCACGTTGCCTTTTCTGGGGGAAAAATACAGGAAAGAGAAACAACAAATCAATTCCATTCACGTGAGATATGAGCTGAACTTCAACCAATAAATGCTGAAGGATAAAGCAATGCCAAAGAAAAAAAAAGTCCTGTTGTGACACGGTCATGTTTGAGGTTCATTTATTATTTAGAGATTTTTTTTCTTTTTCTCCTCCTGGTTAAAAACTAGATTTGCAGAAAGGAGCATTGCCAGCATACCAACACCCACCCCAGAGCCCAGCCAAAGGGCTTGTGGAGGAGCTGCGTCCTGGGTGCAACATCACAGCAGGCACAGCAGGGACACGGAGCTCATGGACACTTTCCATCACCCACCCCTGCAGGAGCACCGAGGCCAGCACCGGCCCTTACCCATTTTTGCTGCATTCTGCCTCTCAGCATCTCAGCACACGAACTGGAAGCCAGGCGACTCAGCTTGCTAGCAAAGAGAGCTTCCAAATGGGGATTGAGCAGCGATTAATTCATCCTATATTTGTTTTGAAAAGTGCCTTAGCAAGGTATACCATTTCCCTTTCCAGCTCGAGGCTTAACATCCACAGGCTTTCTTCCATCTCAGAAACAAATCCACATTTATTTTGCATGCACCCAATTAATCCCCACAGCATTACATCCAATAGGCCAAAATGAGAGCTGTCTCCACTGAAAGAGGAGAGGGAGAAATGCTGGGCTGTTAGTGGAAGAAGTCAGTGAAGCAGTGTTATAGCAACGTGCCAAAGCCGTGTGCTGGTGCCGCCCATGGCTTTGGCTGAAGCCAGGTTTTCTCGGCTTGCAGGCTCTGCTTGGGGACCTGCCGGGTCCCCCAAACCCCACTGTGACAAATTTTGGGAAGATCCCAACTGGAGGGCATGGTCATTGCAATGTGCACTAATAGCTGCAGCGCCCACAACCTGCTCGCTCACCTCATGGAACCCATCCATTTACCAGAACCCCACTGGTGGATGGAATCCCAATGAGGTTGGAACTGAATGATCGTTAAGGTCCCTTCCAACCCAAGTCATTCTATGATTCTATGTATGGCTGCATGAGCAGTACGTGGTTTTGCAGTCCACGACGACTTGGGAAGGAAAACCTGGGGCATTCATTTCAGGTATGATTACTGCAATCCCTATGTGGCTCTTCACTTGGTTTCATCGTTCAGGATGCTCCCAGGCTCAGCACTGATTTACCTGCAGCATCGGACATATTCTGTTCTCTGTTAAATCTTGTGCAACTCTGCTGAAGTCAATCTACGAAGCAAACATTTAATTTAGCAAGCGGGCTCAGAATCCCAAATTTAAACATATGTCAAGCCAGCTAGTAGCTTTGTTTTAATTAACTCTCAAACTTTGTGCCTGTCATTTCTTTATATAAATGAGGATGTTCTGCCAAGGGCAGAATGTAATCCTGTGCGCATACCTACAAAACCGTCTGCTGCTTCCCCACCACTCTTCAAAGAGCACAGAGGCAAAGGGATGGGCTGTTGTTACAAGGGTCCAGATGGCAGCACAATATTCTGTGGTCTGCTCTGAGGCCGTGCAGCTCTGCAGCCGGGATGGGATGGGATGGTATGGGGTAGGGTAGGGTAGGGTAGGGTAGAATCATTAAGGTTGGGAAAGACCTCTATGGCCATCTAGTCAAACTGTCCAGCTACTATCAGTGTTGCCCACAGGAACGTGGCTAATGTGAGTGCAGCTTTATTCTCAATGCTGTTGGGGGTGCTCAGTGATGAGGAATGGCACTCACTTTGCTTTTGGGGCAGGAACAGGGGAATTTCGGGGCTCTGTTGTCCCTGTTCAAGAAGGAACAATGCAAGCGCTATCAGCTCCAGAAAGGAAATAAGCTGGCAACCAATTCTCATCTATAGTTAATAGGAAAGAAGGGGCGGGGCTCAGAACTCCTCTCCCAGTTCGGTGTTTTCCCCGAAATCGGGGCTCTCTGCTCCTGACTATGCCGGTAGCCGCCACCTAGCGGGCTGAGAACTTCTGTTACACCCCAACCCGCTCTGCCGGGGGGGTCGCGACGTTCTCGTGCACTTTCTGTCGCTGTTGTTGGAGGAAATGGAACGTTCCCCTCGGGGCTCTACGTTGGAAGAGGGCCGTGTCTGTGTCCCCGGCAGCCCTGCAGGGTGCTGCGGTCACAGTGCTGCTGTTCGCACGGGGTTCGCTGCTGCTGCTGCTGCTCGCCCCCAGGGCTCTTTGCCATTAAGAAATGATCCCTAATTTTGGGAAAGCGGTTTATTTAAGCCTCCGCTTGTTTATTTAAAAGAGACAAGTAAAGAAATAAATAAGCCATCCCGTGGCTAATCCATCATCTGGTTTATGGGCCGGAAGAAGGCAGCTTAATTACCACAAAGATCTCCACCAGGGCGCTAATTGCGGGGCCGCACCGCAGCAATTAGCTCGCCGCTCCCCGCACCGCCCCCGCGGGCCGAGCCGAGAGGGGCGGGGCTTGAGGAAGGACCGCCCCCCCTCCCGGCCGGGTGGGCGTGGCCTCGTCGGCTCCGCTCCCCGCGCGGAGCGGAGCGGAAGTGCCCGAGTTGCCGCCCGCCGCCGTCGCGCGCGCTGAGCAAGTTGCGCTCCGTCAGGGCGGCTCCGCGCTCCCTCTTCCTCCCTTCCTCGCGGCGGCGGCGGCTCCGATGCGGCGGAAGCAGAAGC
>JAOWBP010051998.1:0-14056 GCA_028571105.1 Tragopan temminckii | reverse complement strand
TTTATTGATGACCTAGATGAGGGGATTGAGTGTACCCTCAGTAAGTTTGCAGATGACACCAAGCTGGGAGGTGGTGTCGGTCTGTGCCTGAGGGTAGGGAGGCTCTTCAGAGCGATCTAGATAAGCTGGATCACTGGGCTGAGGTGAACGGGATGAGGTTCAACTAGGCCAAATGACGGGTCCTGCACTTTGGCCACAATAACCCCATGCAGTGCTATAGGCTCTGGGATGAGTGGCTGGATGACTGTGAAGAGGAAAGGGACCTGGGGATGTTGGTTGATGTGCAGCTGAACATGAGCTGACCAGTGTGCCCAGGTGGCCAAGAGGGCCAATAGCATCCTGGCCTGCATTAGAAATAGTGTGGCCAGCAGGAGCATGGAGGTAATCATCCCCCTGTACTCAGCACTGGTGAGGCCGCACCTTGAGTACTGTGCTCAATTCTGGGCTCCTCACTACAAGAAAGACATTGAGGCTCTGGAGTGTGTCCAGAGAAGGGCAACAAAACTGGTGATGAGTCTGGAGTACAAGTCTTATGAGGAGCAGCTGAGGGAGTTGGGATTGTTTAGTCTGGAGAAGAGGAGGCTCAGAGGAGACCTCATTGCACTCTACAACTTCCTGAAGGGAGGTTATGATGAGGAGGGGTTTGGCCTCTTCTCCCAGGCAACGAACAGGACCTGAGGAAATGGCCACACGTTGTACCAGAGGAGGTTTAGATTAGACATAAGGAAGAACTTTTCCTCTCAGAGAGTGGTCAGGCACTGGAATGGCCTGCCCAGGGAGGTGGTGGAGTCACCATCCCTGGCAGTGTTCAAGAGGCGTCTGGATGAGGAGCCACAAGATATGGTTTAGTAGCTTGTGGTAGCAATGGTAATGGGAGGACGGTTGGACTAGATGATCTTGCAGGTCATTTCCAGCCTTGTGATTCTATGATTCTATGATTCTATGATTCTAATATAACAACAGAAATATCTTTTATACCATTACAGTGAGAAGGTAAAGACTAGTAGCATATTGCTTTACCATGACCATAAAGCACAGGGCAAACATGTTTTGTATTTCTGCTGTTCTCAGAACAATTTCGTTATTAAGAAAGCAGGATAATGTTTTACACAATCATGAAATTAGTAAGATTTTAAGCGTTATGTGTCACATAACAATGAAATTCAAAGATGTGATTGCAGCAGGTGATGTATCACAGACAGATTTACATGGCTTAGTTCAAGTATCCATAGAAATACAACTAAGTGGTGTTGCCTGAGCTTAACCAAGTATGCTGTACTGCCAAACTGATTCCTCAAGGACAAGCCCAAAACAAGTTAACACCATTACTGCTGTGCATGCAGCAAAACTTAAAGCTGCATGAACTACAATCGTTTCATCCAATTATGCTCTGAAGCCATGTAGATTCCTGTGGAACACTATTATAATCATGTATAAAATTCATGTTTCTAAAATACTAAACTTAGCAACATCAGTTTAAGATTCCTTAACAGTGCTCTTCCCTTATCCACGTAGCTTTGGTCAGCCTGAGAAAACCTTTTAATACTAACATTATATAGATGAACCTACTTTCCTGTCTTCTGATTCATTATGACACAGTTTCCTGCAGTTTCATTTGTGGAAACAGTTCACAAAGACAACTACAAGATACATCATGTTTGTCTTAGATTAAGGTTATGTCAGGTACTTTGGTAATAAAACTTCTGTTCTTCTGCTAAGTTCTTCATTGAGATGACTCTTCAGCCTAATCACAGAACTTAGCTCAGCCTTGTAATTTTCCCCTTTCCTTACTTCCCTTGCTGATGGAAAAGAGAATGCAAAAGGGGAGGCTACAACTTATAAAGACCTCAGAGTTCTGATAATGTACTTCCTCAAGGTCTACCCATTAACTTACAGGAGAAGAAACTCTGGAATTTGTTCATTTGGTTGTCCTTGCTGTATGAACTTGGCTGTTAAAGTATGAGAAAGTCCATGCTAAAATCTATGGTAAAGCCATGAAAACTATGAGAAATAAAATAACTAATAACATTGTGAGAGTTGAAGGATTCAAGAAGATGATACTGACACTGGAAGATAAAAACCACCATGGAAAAAAGATGGTAAACACCAGTAATTTTAAGGATATTCAGAGAAAGGATGATCAACCCATACTCCCAATCCCAAATATAGGTACAAGCTGGGTGAAGAATGGCTTGAGAGCAGCCCTGAGGAAAAGGATTTGTGGGTATCAGCTGATGAAAGACTCAACATGACCTGGCAATGTGTGCCTGCAGCCCAGAAGGCAAACTGTATCCTGAGTTGTATCAAGAGAAGCCAATGACCAATAGGTCGAGGGAAGTGATTCTTCTCCTCTACTCTGCTCTCATGAGACCCCACCTGAAGTACTGCATCCAGTTCTGGGGTCCCAAACACAAGGACATCAAGCTGCTTGAGCAGGTCCAGAGGAGGACCATGAAAAAGATCAGAGGGCTGGAGCACCTCCCCTACAAAGGGGACAGGCTGAAAGAACTGGGGCTCTTCAGCCTGAAGAAGAGAAGGCTCTGGGGGGCGTCCTTATAGAGGCCTTGCCTCTATAATATTTATAAGGACAGATAGTGACAGGATGAGGAGAAATGGCTTTAAACTAGAAAAGGGTAGATTTAGACCAGATATTAGGAAGAAATTCTTTAGTGTGAGGGTGGTGAGACACTGGAACAGGTTGCCCAGAGAAGTTGCGAATGCCTCCTCCCTGGAAACATTCAAGGCCAGGATGGATGGGGCTTTGAGCAACCTGGTCCAGTGGGAGATGTCCCTGCCTGTAGCAGGGGGGCTGGAATTAGATCATCCTAAAGGTTCCTTTCAACCCAAACCATTCTAAGAATCTGTGATTCTTTGGTTCTATGATTCTATGATGCTCAGCCTGACTGATGACGAAACTGCCACAGGAGAGTTACTGGGTGTCTAATCACTGATCGTACTTCTGCTTTGCATCATGGCTCATTATTCCTAGTATTCAATCATGTATAATAACCAGAAAATGATTAATTTGTGATCTTAAGTTGTGTTTATCCTGCTTGTGGAGTTTCTTAGTACACAAGAAAATTTATCCAGAGTGACTAAGAGAGTTGACTCCCAGGCCTCACTGGCACTCAGTGTGCCAGATGGGAGAAGACAATCTTATAGGAGGAGTGCCTTTCTTTTTCTAGTTATTTATTGCCTGTGACATCTCCTTCCATGACAAGGAGTATGAGGGTCTCAGAACTATAGAAATAAGTAGTTATTTCCTAAAGGTGTAAAACAGAATGTTCTGTAATTTCCCACAGTAACCCTTATGCAATTTAGTAACTCAGATATTTTTCTGCACACTGCTACCCAAGTAAATATTGCTGAAATGACTTCTTCAGTGAGAGAGGATACTAGCTCACACAGGATGAAGAAGTATAGGTACAGGAAGATTTGAAGGCTTCCTAATTCTTGGCTCTGTCATTTTTTTTTGTTACAGTACGTAGGCTAAATCCTCTGTTTTTCCATAATTTTTGTGATAAGATATAGATATACACTCAGTTTCTGGTTCAGGCAAAGTTGTCAGGGTATCCATCCCTGTGCATCCAAAGGCTATAGCTGCACTCCTAGAAAAAAATAAGCTCAGCAAATGAACCATGTTTTCATGTTTTCAATTAGAAAGGGCTTGCACACATTTCTTTGAGCTAACATCCTCTGTAGAAAATGAATCTTGAATTACAGTAGTTAAACAAGTCCTTGGCCCTTTTTTCAAAGATCCAGAACCTTTGATTAGTGTAGTGTCCTTCAGAGATCAAAGGACTCTGAATTCAGGTAGCCTGGCAAGGCTGGCTTGACATTACCATTGACTTTAAGAGGTCCTGAAGGAGGATACAAGGCAGGTATATATTGCACTGCAGATACTACAAACTTGGGAGTACAGTCCAGCAACTTATCAGGAAAAAATGCTTATAGTATTCTTTAATCAGAATTCTGTAATCAGTATTTTCATTACTTCATTTGCTCTGAAAACTTCTAACTCATTCTAATTAACAGCAACTATGCTTCTATAATATCAGCTAGGCACACAAATCACTGCCAAAAGGGAAATGAAAGTTTTTTAAAGGAAAGAATAGGAGCTTAGCCTGCAAAAATTGTAGATTTCCATTGCTCTTGATAGTAACTGAGATTAAATTCTATCGTTTTTTTTCTATTTTTTTTTCTATCTATCTTTTTCCCCCCTCTAAAAGAAGACTAAGTTTTCAGTTCTTTTTACTACAGTCCTTTTGTCAGTGCCCTCTCTAGATACACGACTAGGCTCAGGGTCTTTAAAATCAATAACTGAATGTAACACTGTTTCTTGCTCTTCAAGTGTTTTCATGTTAAAGCTTTGACCTTTATGAGCAAAGATCAACATGAAAAGAAATCCTCATCTACACATGAAGTCTAATCTTATGTAACTATATTCTTGAATTGAAATTTGTAACTGAAAAATACATGGAAACATTTAAATCCAGAAGATTTTATTATTATTATTATTTGAAAGAACACTGTGAGCTTGGTCTGATAGACACCATGTTTTCCTTGAAGAGGCTTGGTCATTGTTCTTCATTATAACTAAACAAGCAATTTTCTATAAAGGTGTCAAGGCACTCTAACCTTATTTATTTTGAGCACTTCACCTTTCATACTACGGAAGGATATTAGCCAGAGAGAATCCTCTGTTTAGAGAATGTTCTAATGGAACTCAAAGTATTTTCCATACCACTGTCACTATTGGCTATCTATAGGAAGTCACATCAATTTTATTTTCCTTGTGTATCTCAAATTCAGTTGTAAAAAGTGACAGACAAAGTTCAGCTAAGGGATACGTCTAGTAAACTGTAAATGTGAACAACATTAAATTTTCTTTTCCAGTCTTTCTAAGGTATCTGTCTCCTTGACAAGTGCAATGACTGTAATTTAAAAAGGAAAAAAATCAAAAATGAAGTTGTGGTGGTGTTAATTTATCTGATAAACTGAATAAAGCACCTAAAAGAAGTTTTCCACTGATAGCTACATAAACTGTCACAGGAACAGCCCTTCTATTTCTGTTTTCAAGTCACTGCAAAATTTTGTTACATACCTTGAATGCCTATTTGTGTGCCTCTTTTCTGGCTTGATTTAGGTCAATAATGATATACCAAGAGATGAAACTTGGTCTGGGGTGGTGATTTAAACAGTCAGCCTTCAAAGCTTGTTAGAAACAATTCTATGTAGAAATGATGAACACTTGCACAGAATTACATATGTAATTAAATGCAGATAATGAAAAAATAAAGCTTCCTTCTATGGAACAGTTGAAAACATTTTTAGAAAATTCATAGTCAAGTTTGGCTGCTGCTGAGACAAAAAAATAAATCAAGATTAGTCTGCATTTATGTGATAAGGCAACAAATCTGATTCTGTAAAGCTAAGACATAGGCAACAACACAATGAATTCAGAATGTTTTATGTAAAAGATGTACAAAACTATACATATCTGCCAGTAAATAACCTCTTCTCTGTGTTGGCACTTTTCTAAATTATAAATTAGGGATTCATGGTCCCAATAAATGCAATATATTACTAGTTAATAGCTCTCACAACTCTTTATGATTTTAAAGGAGATTTATAGTTTTATAATGAGGAAAATTATGTGCAGGTGCTATTAACTTATTCAAAAGCTATGTATAAAAAAAAAAGGCAAAGCAAATCCTACACATCTTCCATTAAATAGAAAATACAAAAGCATTTTATTAAAGTTTTCCCTTATGTCCTGTTTTCAAAGAAAAAGTCTGTATTTGAGGTGACTTCAAAGCAGTGTAATTAATTTGGTGAATTTCAAAGATCACTTAATGAGTGCTGTGTTTAATGAATACTCTTTGAAACTTTTGGGCTATTTTCTATGCCCATTCAGCACAGCAGCAGTTTTGAGCACTTGTACAGATGTTTCCAACCATTTTCTGCCAAATGTAAACTTACTTCCTGTGTGATTGAATTATCAATGCCAATTTTAGCTGATAAGGAAGAATCAGATTGCTACCTGCATTCTTTCAACATCATTTTAGGAATATTCCCAGTCTCTTCATGCTTTTTCAAAACAGCATAGCAGGACTGAGTAGGTTTAACATTCTGCCAGTATGGTTATAAATAAAGTATCTAAAACTAAAATTGTATCATAATGGAGTTATCATCCAAAATTAATACTGCATAGTCTCATGACACAATTCTAAAATTTTATATAAAAAAACTAATAAAATAAGTCATGAAACAGCTATCTAGACCTACTCCTTGCTATCATTTATAATTTACTACTGTCTGACAATTCGTAAAATAACTATTTACCTGTCACAGAGTTAACTGAGTTAACTTGATCAATCTGTGCCCGTCGCAGGGGGGCATTATAACCTATAAATCTGTGATCACACTTCAGTGACTACTTGTACATAATTTGATTATAAATTCAGCCAAAATAATCCCTGTACTGAAATCTAAGATATCTAAGAAAGCATCAAACTCAGCACCTGCACTTAGCTCCTTTTTCTTGTGATACCTAAGGCCCTTCTATTGCAAGAAACTGGAAATACTGAGTGATAAAAAGTTTCAATTCCTATGGTAATCTGAAACTATTATTGCTATTATAATTAACAACATTCTATTAAAAAGTTTTTGACATCACAGAGTCCCTGAATGGCTAAGGTTGGAAAGCAGTCATCTGGTCCACCCTCCTGTTCATGAATGTTCACCTACAGCCACTTGATCAGCACCACGTTGAGGTGGATTTTGAAGATCTCCAAGGAGGGAGACTCCACAACCTCTCTGGGCAACGTATGACAGTGCACCATCATACACACAGTAGATATCTCTAAACTTATGTGTTCCAGTGGAAATTCTTGTGTTCCATTTTTTGCCCATTACCTCTTATCCTGTAACTGAGCATTAATGAAAAAAGCCTGGCTCCATCTCCTTTGCACTGTCCCTTATGGTATTTAAATATTACGATGTTTCTGCTCTTCTGCAGCCTGAACAGTTTCAACTCTCTCAGCCTCTTCTCACAGGAGAGGTGCTCCAGTCTTATCATCATCTTCATGACCCTTCATTGAACTCTCTTGTCCAGCACTGAACACAGTACTCTGGATATAGCCTCATCAGTGCTGAAGAGAAGGTAAAGATCTCCTCCCTTGACCTGCTGGCAATATTTTGCCCAATGCAACACAGTAATTTTACAGTAGCAAGGCTTAGGCACGTATCCTAGTGACAAAATCTTGCAAGGTCCCACAATAATGTGATCATAAAATAATAATTTGAACTTAACATTCAGCTAAAGAAGATAAAATAAATAATACAAAATAGATTCAAGGCTTTAGCCAAACTGTTCCCTCGAGGAATGAATTCCAGAGTAAAGATATGAACAGAGCTCTCTGCATTTTTCAAAGCAGATACTGTGTACCTCGTGTCAAGCTACAGATCTGTGAGTACTGACTTCTAAAAGAGAATCAGAAAGCAGAGGCTTAATGCTAATTTGATGTATCATTCAAAGTCAAGATTCCATCTAAGACTTGTCTGACAAGACACATACAAAGTATAAAATGATCAATCTGATACTGTAAGTTACTTTATTAACAAATCAGATTTCTGAAAGTTGCAGAATACAAAGTGCTGTATTAGCAGAACAGTTTAATTAGATACAGGGTAGAAGAAATAAGGTGAACAATGTGTACACAGGTGAAAGTGTGATCAATCAAAGAAATACAGTTGTATTGGACTGACACCATTTTGCTTGATTAAATGCTCACATAGCACTGAATGGTCATTTCTGCACTTTATTTCTACTGCTCAGAAATGAACAAAGTTCACCATTTTTTTTTCCACACAGTCAAGATAAGATCATATTTAGTTTTGATCAGCCTAAATTTCCCTTTTCCAAGACTGAATGAACCCAGAAACCTCAAAAATAAAATTCAGTCAAACTAATATTTTCCTTATTTGCCTTCTTACTCAATGCATAGCTTTGTATAACTATAAGGCTCAATGTGACTCAGCTTTATTTTTTAAATCAAATCACAATGTTTAGAATTTGATTTTAGATACTGTAATTAAATTGTCAAACAAAGGCCTAATGCTTATGAAACATGAGAAAGGGAACTGAAGGAAAAGGAAACAAAGAGGGAGAGGACTCAAGAGGGTATAATTAATGCAACATTTGTCCAGAAAGAATCCTTCCATTGCTATTTGAATATTCAGAAGCTCTCAAATAAATAAAAATAAATAAATAAAAACGAAGTGTGCTAATTATTTAGATGGAATGTAATCTCTCATTATTTCAAATTCTTTGAACTTATTAAATGAAAAATAATGCCACAGTATTGTTCTATCATGGTATCAAGATCAAGGAATTTTAATTGTGGCATCATGTACACAGCTTATGCTCCAGTTAAGTTGGAGCAATATGAGTATGAGCCCAACTATGTTATACGGTTTGGGGCTACAGATCAGTTGATTTTGTTAGCAATTTTCTGCTTAAGCCAGACTTGAAAGCTGACAAAGCTCCAAGTCTTCCACGTCTTTCTAATGCATCGTTCTTGATAAACCAAGAAATAAAGTCAAGGTGACTGGTCTATATCTAGATAAAACTTTAAAGTTGCTGGTCTCCAGAAAGCAGTAGTTGTTCTTCCTAAAGGTTCATTCTGCAGCAAATGTACTGCAGATAGTTATTCTGTTCTGGTGTCAAGATTTTGTGCAATGTTGTATAGCTTTACTGTGAATCCAGTATCTTGATATTTTTTCAAAGAACCCTTGTTTCCACAGTAACTTTGAGAAGGTTATGTTGATTTGCATATTTTTTCATGCCAAAAACCATCCAAAAGTGTATAACTGAAAGTAGCTTGTATAACTATATAGGGGTGACATATCAAACATATGGAGTGTGAAAAAGAGAAGTGAAATCGTTAAAGAAGAGCTAGAATATAACTTCTTAAAAAGTTTAGCCTTTTTATGAAACACTGAAAAGACAATGTGGCACTATTTTTCTGGATGAATTCTGCAGTAAAATACTAGATTCCTGGGTGTTTTTTTTTTTTTTTTAAACAACCTCATTCAGTTTTGTTTTTTACCTTATTGACTGATGTTTCTGTCCTAAAGCTATATTTACAACTACATCACTATTTGTCGGTGTACCACGACGACAAGAAGACAAATACATAAAATTTCAGATATACGATGCACACACAGACATAATATATAGACTATTCCCTCTTCATATGGTCCCATATCTTCAGTGTTCTAACCTAATTGTTATTGTTGAGTCTCACTGCAATCTACTGTGTGGGCTAGGTTCAAGGACAATTAGTCTTTTAAAATTAAAAATGATCTGAGGCCAGCAGGCTGAAACTTTCAAAACATAATTTAAATAGCATTTAAGACAGAAACTCAAAAAGAAATAAAACAATAGCCAAACAATACAATGATACTACGAAATTTAGTAGAATGAAGCTAAGGCAACTAGTATTTCTCAAAAGCTGTGGGTAAAAACACAACAGTTCATCAGTACACTATTTTAAATTAATACACTTAAATACTGCTGTGAGGTAACATTTTTCCATTATCATAATCTTATAGCTGTAAGAAACTGAAATGAAGACAAGAGTATTCATTGTTAAACCATGGTAAAGAGTGTGTCTTATTAAGATCTGAAGATTTACATAGTGAGTGTATTACATTGTTGTAAGTGCCTTTAGGGAACAAATTTACGTAGGATGCTTAACTCAAAATAAATAAATAAATAAAATTAAGTAGCTTTTCAGTTTTATCATGCATTGATGACAGAAAAAAAAATATTTTTATTCTCAGCATACTTTTAAAGATAATAATGTTTAATTCACACAGAAAAAAATGAATTTTGTGGCCTGCATATTTTGTTCAATTAAATTCTATAGAACAGACTTCAGGTGTGATGATTGGTAAGACTTACCACATTTAAAATCTTACTATTTTCTCATAGAATTTCCAAGATCTATACTTTCACCAAACCCCACAACTACTTTCCACATGCATTTTACTTCTTGTGACACACACAGAAACTACTTTTCTGACTCCTAATACTCTTGTTTCCCTTTTCACCTGTCTCAAAAAACCAAAACCAAAACAAGCAAACACAGAACAACAACAAAAAAGCAGAAATCCAGACAACAGTACAAGGGCTGCTGGGAAAATAATGTCTTCTATCTTACTATGTTGGCTCATTATGTCAGAGGTGGATGTTGGCGATATGGCAGTAGAGGTTAAACCCTCCCGCTGATATTTTGTTAAATGTTGTTACTGTGTGACCAATGGTAGCAGAGGGCCAGTATGACAAAATGACATCTGATATGGAAGTCCATATGAAGCAAATGGGTGTCACTGAATTCTCCCATGCAGAAAAAATTGCACCCATTGATATTTGTTGACACTTGCTGAAGGTTAATGGAGACCTACTAGTGGATGTGAGCACAGTGAGGTGGTGGGTGGTGCATTTCAGCAGTGGCAACAGTGACAATGAGTCACTCTTGCTGTTGTAGATTTTCATGAGCGTGGCATACAGGCTCTTGTTCATTGCTGGTGAAATTGCATAGCTAATGGTGGTGACTATGTTGAAAAAGAGTTCTTTATAGCGGAGAATTTGCTCTATCAAATACTGTTATTGTGCTCTTTGTATCTGTTGTAGTTTCCATGGAATAAATAAGAGGCATTATTTCTGGAGAGAAATATGTACTACATAGATTCACACAAAAGCTTTTATTTACAAGAACAGCACATGCATCTCACTAAGTATTACTGCAATAAAAACTTTGGAAACTCACTAGATTATAGAAAGGTTCCAAATCTTTCTTGATATTCCCCAACCCTCCTGGTTTTGGAATCCCCTTAGCTCATACATTACTAACTACGAATTTTTTTCCCAGTAACTACAGAGAAAATGTATATTTCTGTTGCCATTCTGACAGCTAGTTTCATAACAAATCTGAAGGTTAGCCAATGGATTCCTTCTCATTTACTTCTCCCTGCAAATTAAATATGTTAATCATGTTGTAAAATGTAGCAGATAAACAGAGACTTGGAGTAAGAATTCACGCAGAATAGAACAAACAAACAAATAAATTGTGCGGTAAGCATATTTTGTTCAATTAAATATCTATGGATGCCTAAATATCATCTGGGTGCCTATCTGTGTGACCTATCATAGGCAACCTGCTCTACCAAAGGGGCTGAACTTGACAATCTCTTGAGGTCCCATCCAACCCCCACAGTTCTGTGATTCCATGTGATTTTGTAATTTTATCCAAATTTAAAAAATTATTTTTACTTTTACAAAGTCAGGTGATTGTGCATTTATTTATATTGGTATATTATGAATACACCTTTACAAGTGTCAAAATTTAATGTGAGTAAATTTGCACTACGAATGCAGAAAATTGACAGCTGGTAGAAACATACATATGCTCTTCTTTCATAAGATCTTTAGTATTTATGTACAGACCTGGATATTCTCAGATTGGTCATTGATAAAATTTTGATATTTCCTAAGCACATTTTTGCATAACTGGCTTGTAATCTAAGAGTATAGATAGAAATGGTGAAGGCTAAGGATCCATTTATTCAATAGATGATGAAAAATGAAAGAGAAAATGTCATAAGGCAAATATATTTATGGCAATAAATAACACCATATTGGCAGGTTTATATCTGGTCCTAAAGGATGTACTCACAGCTTTGACAATATACGATAAATTGTATAAATGAAAATGCTGGAAGGAAATTAAGACACATGGGAAAAATGCTAAAAAATCATTCCTTCCAAATAAATAATCTTAAGGCAGATGCCAGTTACTGTACTCTAATCCAATGAAAATGTAATTGCTCTTGAGACTTGTCTGAAGTTATATTTGGATAGACAGAATATGAGATAATCTTTTCCTTCACTTACTGAAGAAGCAACACTATAAATAGTGATAAATAAATTATTTTCTCTATCTTCTTATTTAAGTAAGATAAGGTCTGTATTAAGGAGTATTTCTTTCATTTATCATATAGTTTATTTAGCTGTAGCTGTTTTATCCCTTATTAGAAAGCAGGAGGAAAAACTCTAACTTTAGGAGATCCGTATACAATTTTAACTCGTGTTCAATTACAAATTTCAAAATCTTTTTCTCAAGCATGTACCAATATTCAATCAGATCAGTAACAGGAGTCTACCATACTATACAGTATCTGTGATTGTTACTGCAAGTTAGGGATGATGCCAAATTTTGAATTACTTCTAGTTCCAGTATCCTTAAATATACATGTCATGTAATCACAAATGGTACAAAATACTTATTACAGTTTTCAGTATTAATCTGAACTTTCACAATTGAGATTGAGTGAGGGAAAAACTGAGACAAGTTTCTTATTGTGCATCTATAAGAGAGCAGTATTATGCTTTTCCTCAGATTCTTTTAAACTAATCCATCAAAGAAAGACCTAGGAATTACACCTTTCTCTTTGAAAGGTGTTACATCTTTCATTTTCATTTCTCCCTATCTTCTGAGCATATTTGTCCTTTTATTTTCAAAGGTTACCTCTCTGATTTTGCATCAAGAAAAAACACCTGTATGTTTGCCTTGATTTCTTTCAAAAGGGAAGATCTTCCACTTGGTGTAACATGATTCTAAAGGTAGATCTCTTATTGATATTTTGTTATGGATGATATTGCTTATATAAATGTACTTTGCCACTGAATCCAGCAGCAATATTTAGACTTATATTCTAACTAACAACAATGTTTGTGAAATATTGGAAATTCTTTATATTTTGAAGTCTCTCCATACGTGGTCTATTATTTTTTTCCCATTAAACATCTTGTTTCTTATTCAAAATTTAGAAAATTCATCTTACTTTATGAAAAACAAAACAAAACAAAACAGTAACTTATAAATGTATTCTCACATTATCCTACTCAGAAAAGGTCTAAAAGTTAATCTCTGGCTTAAATTAGTATGCATGATTAGCTGCACAGATGGTGTCATGATCAAGGTTTTGGGTACTATGATTTGGACAGGATTTTGAGAGACCAAGTATGTGGGCATCAGATGGAACACAACTGAGCAGTTGAGGGAAGGGTGTTCTGGGAAGCAGCTGGCTGAATTGATTACCAGGTCTTTAAACTAGATTTGAAGGGGGAAGGTGTTGGAGTTCTACATAACAGAGAAGGGAGAAGGAATGCTGTCACTTCAGAACACACTGGAGAAAAGTCTCTGACTTGTCCCAGAGGATCTCATGAGAACTTTTCAGAGAAGATAACATTACCAATAGCCTGGCTGGTGTGCCTGGAGTGCCTGGACACCAATGCACATAGCCTGGATAACAAAAAGGAAGAGCTGGAAGCCATGGTGCAGTTGGAACTATGACCTAATTGCTATCACGGGGATATGATGGGATGATTCACATGGCTGGAACACAACAATCTAAGGCTACAACCTTTCAGAAGAGTTAGGGAAGAGGGGTAGGGGAGCTTCCCTCTATGTTAGGGGATGGATAGAGTGCAAAGAGCTGCCTCTGAGAAACAGTGATGATCAGGTTGAGAGCTTGCAGGGAAAATCATGGATTGGACCAATAAAGGACATCTGGTGGTCAGGGCCATCTGATCAAGGGAAACACGTTGATGAAGTCTTCTTGCTTTGGTTACAAGAGTTGTTGCCCTCACAGGCTCTCATCCTTATGTGGGATTTCAACCAGACAGATATCTGATGGGAAAACAACATGGTGAGCTAAAAGTAAACCAGGAGACTCCTGGAGTCCACTGACAATAGCTTTCTGGTTCAGGTACTGGACAGACCAACAAGAGGAGAAGCATTGTTGCGCCTTCTGCTCACCAATACAGAGGAGATCATTATAGAGATTAAGATCAGAGGTAGACTGGGCTGCAGTCACCATAACCTGGTTGAGTTCATGATCTCAAGAAATGTGGCCTGGCAGAGGCCATTTTCAGAGTATGATATTTCCTCTTCATGAAGCATCATCTTTAAAAAGTTAACTAAGA
>JAOWBP010051997.1:0-14065 GCA_028571105.1 Tragopan temminckii | reverse complement strand
TCTGTGATCCTTAAGGACCCTCCCAACCCAACCATTCTGTGGTTCTGTGATCCTTAAGGACCCTCCCAACCCAATAATTCTGTGGTTCTGTTATCTTACAGGTCCCTTCCAACCCAACCATTCTATGGTTCTTTGATCTTTAAGGACCCTTCCAACCCAAGCATTCTGTGGTCCTATGGTTCCATGAAAAGTGGATGGCAGCATTCTGCAGACCACGAGTGGATGGCAGGTGTGTTTGCCTTGCTGCTCACGTTGTTGTGCTTTATGCCAGGCAGGCTATTCACAAGGACTTGCTTTTCTTTCACTTCTTGCAGGGCTCACCGGGCTTACTCTGAGCCACCTGAGCCAGCAGCCATTGGAACACTGCGAGCAGCAGCTGCTGCTCAGCGTGAGGTCCTTTACACAACACAAAGGAGCTCCCTGCACGGAACCCCTGCACTGCGGCTGCGACAAGCCAGGCCCCGCTTCAGCTACAGCCACAAACCCAGCCCACACTGAGTCCGGGCCACAAGATGCCGGCGTCGTCACGCATCCCTCGCCGCCAAGGGGCGCCACATCCCTCAGCGCGCAGCGGCCGCGCTCACTTCCGGTGAGGCGCCGGAAGTCGGTGGTGGCGCAGTCCGGCGGCGGAGCGGGGCTGGATTTTACGCTCGCCGGTGTTTGCGGCCTTTCGGTGCTGTCGTGGGTATTGTCGCGTTGGTGGAGGGGCCCCGCACTGACTGCTGAGCGGGGACGGAGCTGGGGGGAAGAGGACCGAAGGGAGGCGAGTCTTGACAGGAGCGCCTGGTGCAAGCAAGCGGGCCTTCCGGATGCTCTGTGAGTAAGAACTGAAGCTGTTTCTGTATCCTTAATTGGATCATTGCCTGATTGCAGTGGGCTTGGTTTGACTTGGGGAGGTTCATGCTGAATGTGAGAAAAGATTTCTTCTCGGAAAGAGTGGTGAGGCACAGCCTGCCCGGGGGGGCGTAGTGGAGTCACCATCCCTGGGTGTACTCAGGAACCACGGAGATGTGGCACTGAGGGACGTGGCCCAGTGGGTGTGGGTTGGGCTGGATGATCTTAGTGGTGTTTTCCAGCCTTTCTGACTTTCTGAATTCCTTTCTCCATTCTAGGAGTCTGTGGCTGTCTGAGCATGGACACCCTGAAGAACCGTACTGTGGAGGAGCTGCAGGCACTGCAGGAGGATGCTGCGGAGATCGAGCGCTTGGCCCTGGAGTCCAGGGAGGCAAGCAGTGAGGCAGGCAGGTGAGGGCTGGCTGCATGGCACTGTGCTGACCGTGGGCTCTGCTCCTCAGGTGCAGGAGCTGCAGCTGGAGAGGGAAATGGCACTCGCTGCCAATCGCAGCCTTGCTGAGCAGAACCTGAAGTTCCAGGTCCCTCTGAAGACAGGACGTTCTGAGCTCTCCAGCAAGTATGAGAAGCTGCAAAACCTCACTGAACACTGTAAGGAGCAGAAGGCAAAGCTGGGTGAGTGATTTCAATCTCACTTCCTTTCATATAATTGCAGAACCACACAATGGTTGGGTTGGAAGGGACCTCAAAGCCCCTCAGCCCTAACTTCTGCTGTGGGCTGGTTGTCACCCACCAGATCGGGCTGCCCAGGGCCCCATCCAGCCTGGCCTTGGGCATCTCCAGGCATGGGACACACACAGCTTCCTTGAGAACCTGTGCCAGGGCCTCACTGTGCTCTGAGTGAGGAATCTCATTCTCACAGCTCACCTAAATTTCCTCTTTTTTAGTTTTAAACCCTTCTCCCTTCATTCTGTCACTCTCTGCCTGTGTAAAAGATCTTTCCCCTCTGTTTATAAGCTGCCTTTAGGTACCAGTCAGGTGTGGCAGTGGTTAAGACTGTTTCCTCTTCAGACTTCTTCCTTACACCAACATTTTCCAAGGCAGGATGGCACTATTGGAAAAGCACATGGGGCACAGAAATGAGGACAGTGAGCTCCTCCTGCTTTAGGTTTTCCTTGTGTCTCAGTGCAAAGCTGTGGAATAGGTGACAAGCTCTGTTAGGTCAGTGTGCTAACATTTTTGCCCTGTTCTGTGTTTATTTCTCTGCTGCTCTTTTCCCCAGAGAAATTTTCAGCTGCAATGCATCCTCAAATGTTGCTGGATCTCCTGCAGGTGGAAAGCCAAAAAATTGAAGAGGAGTCTGAGGTGAGCTTAAGATTTGAAACAATTAGCAGTTCAAGTGATTAGTTCTAAGAGATTTGCAGTTACTCTCCCAAACCTAATCCCTTAAATCAAGGATTATCTTTTTGTAGCTTGACATTGCTGCTCCAAAAAAGATTGCATTTTTTTTTTTTTGCTTCTGTGTGGTGCGGTGGTCCTCTGAGGGAGATGTCAATCCCAAAGTGGATTTGGGGAGGCAGCGCTGAGGGATATTGTACTGTCTTCTCTTCCAGAAAATGGCTGAGAAGTTCCTGGAGGGTGAGGTGGTCCTGGAGACCTTCCTTGAGCAGTTCTTGGTGATGAGGAAGTTGTCCCACTTGCGCCGGGTCAGGGTGGAAAAGCTGCAGGAGGTGCTGCGGAAGTCACAAGTGCCACAGGAGCCTGTCAGGAACGCACAGCAGCAACAGCCTCCTTGTGCACCCATGGACCCACCACAGCTACTGCCCGTCCCATCAGGGGCTCCTTCCTTTCCGCTGCCCTACAGCCCAGCCCCAGCCATGCCGCTCAGCCCCACAGCACACGGAGCTCTCCCACCTGCTCCTTTTGCAAGTGCCCCACTCACCACAGGACACATTGCTGCCTCTCAGCCCAGCACCCAGCCCGCCCTTCCGTACCAGCCTCCCCCGGGTGCCACGTACCCACCCTTGCAGGCTGCTGACTCCACACCAGGCTTCTCCAAGCCTCCCCCAGGTGCCTCATCTGCACCAGCCTACTCCTGGTCTCCATCCAGGGGCCCACCGCATGTCCCCTCCTTTCCCTCCACTCCACCATCCAGACCTGGCTACCCACCCTACACACCCCCTGGGGCTGGGCGGCCACAGTGTCCCTACCCCACACAGCCTCCCCTCCCCAGTTTCCCGATCCCCCCTCAGCCTCCCTATCCACCAGGGCCACCCTATGGGTACCACCCCCCACCTGGGAACTCCCTGCGCCCTGCTTGGCCTGGCAACTAAACCAGGCGTGTCCTCTGCTGCTCCCTCCTCTTTGTGGACTGAGGAAGAGGAGCAAGTCCAGAGTGTGGCTCTTCAGCCCCTCCACACCAGAGTGTTGCATAGGATGCAGTAGCAGCCACACATCTTTAGGATCATTGTGAAGTGGTTGCTAGTGGGCTGAAGTGGCTGCTTCCCAACAGGTTCATCCAGGCTCTGCTATAGCACCCAGGCAGCCAGCTGTGTGTTATACATGGGGTGTGCACTGATAAGGCCTGCTGGGAGCCTGACCACTCTGTGTGCAAGCAAGCAATCCTCTGGGTCTGCCTGTCATTTATAACACTTGTAGTGTAGAAATTCCCAGCTTCTTCATAGATATCCCAAAGGTACGGTGGGAATCATAGTATTTCAGCCACAAAATGTTTGCTGTCTGCAAGGGGCCCTCCTGAAATAGGAGATGGGAACAGCTGGGCTCGCAGGTGAGAGATGCTGCCAGCATGCCCTAAAGCAGAAGCGCATCCCAATGCTGCCCCTTTCAGGTGACAAAACCCATCTCCACACTGCCCAGGAGTCTCCCCATCCCACACAGGCTCTGACTGAGGGCATGAAGGCTCCTAGCACAGGGTGTGAGTGCTTTTACACTAAGGGGTTCACACTGCCCTAGGGGGTGTGCCCAGGTTGCACAGAGGAGTTGGTGTTGCACACTCAGCTGCTTCTGTGGTGCCCAGGGGTGGATTTGGGATTCCCCTTCTCAGAAAACACAAGGTGATGGAGAGCCAGGGCTGCTAGCAGAAATGGTGTTTTGCGTTGCTCAGCACTTTTTCCTACCAATATTGCTTCTATGTCTGTAAGTTATTTATAAGGGGAGATTACTAATGGACTAGAACAAGAGGAATGCTTTAGGGGATAGATGAAAGCAGTCCCGCATGGTGGTTAATTACAGTAATAAAATCGTGAATCATACATGGAGTCGCAGTGGTGGTACCTTCAGAAATGACAGAGCTCTATTGATCTTTCTGTGCCATCTTAGCTGCCTCACACCGACTTCCTCTCCATTTTGTCAATACAACCTTTCACCCTCCTGCAGTACTGTCTTCTTCTAGTGCACCCTTCCTGCACTCTGGCTCTTTCTCCCCCAAGGGGCCCATTGCTGCCTCCCTGCACCATTTCTCGCTCACCCCTTGTGCTTGTGGTGCCTTTTGGTTGTCCATCTGAGGAGTGGTGTGGTAGCGGAAGGTAGAGAACAAGACATCATTACCAGAAATAACCATTTTATTACCAATTAAATGGATTGCTTCTCGATGTCTCTGTTCTTCCTGTGCTGCCCATCCACACTTTGCTTTTTGCACAGCCCTTGTGCTGTCCTGCGCACACGCAACCAACTTCATTTCTCTGCTTATAGCTCCGAGGCACACGGTCACGTCACAGCAGCCCTTGGCCCCACGGTGCAAACTTTCAGATGCATGCAGAGCTCAGAAAGCCCCCACCTTGCACTTTCCCAGACAGGAAGGAGGCCGAGAAGTGAGAGAATGAGCAGGAAGAAGCAAAAAGTTGCTCAGAGGCTGGGGCGCATCAGCACCCTGAGGCCACTGTGGGGTCAGAGTTGAGTGCAGCAAAGGATGCGAGTGGGCTCAGCTCCAGCAGAGAGATCCCCAAGTGAGCCGGATGGGCTCCAGCACCATGGAGATGGGGATATGTGGGCATCCATCCATCTGTTCCACCAGCTCTGTGCAACTGAATGAACCGATCCCATCAGTGTGGCGGCCCTACCTCTGCATCTCACAGCCTGCGGGCAGAGTGCAGGTCATAGTCACTGTCAGAGGAGTTGTCCAGGGCGCTGGAAGCTCGTGCTGTGCCTTCCAGGGCTGTGGATTGAACTACACATGGTTCCTTACCCAGTGCCACCAGATGTTGCCTGCATTACAGAGCTCCACATTCATCCTTCCCCATGGGAAGGGAGTGCACGTTCCCAGTGTCCTCACCTGGGTATGCCAACAGGCTCTTCTGGGGGGGCTGAGCATAATCATTGTCCCTCCCCTGTGCCCTCTGGTCCTCCACTCTTGCCCTCGGGGTGACAGTGCTGTTGCGGTGGAAGGATACTGCAAGACAGGGTGGCTTGGGAAGGGTGCTTGGTGCCATCAAGCCAGCACTGCACTGACCATTCAATGTGGTGGCAAGAAGCAAGAGCTGCTTACACCCCACGCCAAAACCCTACTCCCTGCTCACCACTCTGGTGCAGTCCTGTGGGACCGATCCACTGCCGCTGCTTCTTCTTGGAGACTGTGAGAAAGGGATGGAGAGGGGGAGGGAGAGGATGCGGTCAGGTTGTGTCCTCCCAGGAGCCCACTGAGGCCCCATCTGCCATGCTCAGTGATCCTCCTATTAATCCCCTGTCTCATGCTGAGCGCTCATTTATGCACCTAATCCTTGTGCCGCAGGCAGCATGGGGACAGTGGGGACAGGGTGGTGGCAACAGTGTAGGGAAAATGGGGATGAAATGGTAGCACTGGTATAGGGACAGTGAGGATGGAGTGGTAGCATCAGTGTGGGATCCAGGGGAAGTCACATGGACTGCACACATGTCACCCTGAAAACTTCAGGGAGATGGGGGATGTGGTTGACACAAAGAGGGGGGTGTGGGGTCAGGTTGGGGGTCTGGCCACCTACTCCTCTTCATCAGCCTCCTGTAGGCAGGGGGGCCACAGATGAGCAGCAGGACTCCCAGCAGGAGCAGGGCCAGGCAGATGCTGGCCACTGTGCCAGGTGCAGTGCCAGCAGGAAGTGGCTTCGACTTCTGGCCTGGGAGAGGATGGCATCACCATGCAGGTGGCACCCCCAAGGGAGTGGTACTGCGAGGGGTGGGCACACAGCTGCTTACAGACTACATGAGTGCGAGAGCAGCCATGGACCTCCTTGGGGCTCTCGGGACAGAGGTGGAGGTAACGCTCCTTGCAAATGATCCCACTGGCACGGGAGTCCTGCAGCTCGACGCTGAAGGAGAGATCCCCGCAGCGCAGCTCCCTGCAGAGCTGGCGGCCTCGCTCAACACGGTGTACCTGCTCGTCACATAGCATGTGCCAGTGACCCCTCTGGAACACCTCGATGTGACCCTCGCATGGCGTGGGGCCGCCTGCCAGCCTGCGCCCGGCACGTGGCTGGGAACCTGCAGGGAGAGGACTGGTGGCATGATGGCACAGACATTGTATCCCCTGGCAAGCACAGCCATGAAAGCCCACAACAGCAATACGTCATCTCATTAAGCCCCCCAAGCCCCACAAGACAGCTTCAAAGCCTGAGCAGATGGAAGCAAGGGCCAACGGCTTGGCAATCCCATGGCACAAGCAGGATGCTGGGTACGTCTTCCAGTAACCAAGTGTGTGCAGTTTTGTCTTTGTATGTGAGTGCAAGGGGTACCACTGCCACCCATCCTTTGCCCCTGTCACACGCTCACCTGGGCAGATGAGGAAGGTGGACGCTTTCCCATGCCCATGGCTGGTCCAGCTGAAGCAGTCGAGCAGCTCAGGGCTGGTGCATGGCACCATTGCCTCCCACCTCACGGGCAGGCGGCTCTGTGGTGGTAGAGACATGGGGCCACCCACTGGGCCACCAATGGGACCACCAATGGGGATGTCAATGGTGTCACCCACAGCAATACCAATGGGGATACCACTGGGGTTGTTGCAGCCAAGTGCATGGCAGATGCGGGTGGGCAGCTCTGGCCAAACGTCTGGGCTGAGTGCCACAGCCCCCCATCGGCCCCGCAGGTGCAGCTCCACAAAGCCTGAGCAGCTGAAGTTGCCATCCACCAACCGCAGCCATGGGGCACCTGGTGAGGGAACAGAGACAGTGCAGCCATCACACACGTGGACCTTGGCCCCAAAGTCCCCCACGTTCGCACTGGTGGGGAACAAAGTCCTCACTATGCATATCCTATCCTGCCACCCAGCTGAGCATCCCCAGAGTAGCTGTGGGCAGGGAGCTCTCACCGGTGGGCTCAGGGCTGATGGTGGGAGGTACAGGTGGGGGCTCGGTTCTGGTGGGCTCTGGCTCTGAAATGAGAAGAGACAGCAGGTGGGGGCAGTGGGGGCACAGATGACCTTAGGGAGGCCATGCTTACCACTGCAGGTGACAGTGGCGTGCTGGCTGCAGTTGGCGGCCACCCAGTGGCACCTCTCCATCCCCTCGCACCGCATAGCCCATGCCTGCTGCTCCTCGAGGTCGGGAGGCGTGAAGCTCAGCTTGGTAGGAGGGCCGCAGCCCAGCTGCTGGCACACACTATCCTGGCTCACACCATCCCAGCACACAGGGCTCCATCCACTCCACATTTGCACCTCCAGCAGCCCAGCACAGCGGCAGCCACCACCAGAGAGCCGCAAGGTGGGCTTTTCTAGAACAGTGAGCATTGGTGGTCAGCATCCCCTGCCCGGCACTGGGCATCCCATGCCACCATGGAACCAAACAGGTTCCACAACCCCAAAGCCGGAGCCCCAAAGGGCATTCACCTCCAGGGCCCAGGGCTGCTCCTCTGTGCCTGCAGCCGGCTGCAAGAGAAGGGGACAGCATCAGCCTGTGCCCCACACCATGGGCAGTGTCCCCCAGGAGAAGCACCATGTACTCACCCCACATCCCCACCATGAGCAGAAGGCACAGGGTGGGTGTCTGGGCTGCCATGGGGCCGTGCTGTCTCCTCCGCCCCAGGCGCTGGTGGCTGAGCGGGAGGTGTGTGGAGCAGCAACGCCTCTGTACCCAGCCTGGGGAAGGGAGGCCGGGGGTGGGGGGGAGGCGGGCAGGCAGCAGCAGGCTGTTTTTCTTCCCTCTGTGGTTTTTGCGTCACATCTTCCTCATTTGAAGTTGCATCCTGGCAGCTGCCTCGCCAGAGGCAGAACCAGAGAGAAAGAGGGGGAGTGTACCTCATTTTTGACCCCATGCTCATCCCCAACCCTTCTACAACCCCATGACATCCTATCTCGTTCCCTATCTCCATCCACTCCCCACTCCATCCTCATCTCCATTTCCATCCCCATCTCGTCCTCTTCCTGTCCCCATTCCTGTTCCCATCCCCATCCCATCTCCAATCTCATCACATCCCATCCCTGTCTACATCTCATCTCTATATTCATCCCATATCCACTGCCTCCTCATCCTATCTCCAACTCCATCCCATCCCCATTTCCACTCCTTCCCATCCATTCCTGTCCCCTCCCCACCAAGGGATCCCCATCAGTCCCCAACCCCACAGAAGGTAGGAGCCCAAGATGAAGTGAACATGCCCAGCACTGGGGGCCACGGGGACCTTCCTTTTCTTTGGAGTCCTTGCAGGGTTGCAGGCAGTGTGGAGAAGCCGAGCTGAGCTCTGGAGCTGGTACCCAAAGCTGGGTGAGCACCACGTGCCTTGTGCCTGAAGCACTGCTACTCTTCTCCCAGTTACAGGTATTCTGGGGACACAGCATGTCCCTGTGAGGCACATGGGTGGTGGGGAGGCACTGATTGATTGCACCATAATTAATTTCCCCAAATCCAGGTCAGGCATGCAATGGAAGCCGCTCACCATCGACTAGGTGACAGTGCTGATGAATAGTAGCTCCACAGGGCCACCAAGCTCTCCATATGGCAACCACAGCCCTGTACCCGCAGAGGTCCCCCACCCCACAGCCTCACTCTGGCCCCACATTTCCACTCCCAGGGAGTTTCCTGCCTCAACACTTTCTCGGAGCTGAAAATTTTCCATGACTCAAGAAGAGGTCTCTAAGAGATGCTCAGGGTGGGCAGCGCTGATCCTGCTGGCTGTAGTGGTCCATTGGTGGGACCAACGTGCTCACCCCATTTCTCACCGAAACCCAACCCAGGGACTGCAGCTCTCAGTTCACCACGAAGTAGTGGGGACGTGGCACTTGGTGCACCCTAAACCTGGGCAGATAGTATCGTGCACACAGAGTAGCTTGGCCCCACGCAGGCTCCACTTGCAGCCCTGCTCTTGTCTCCTCTCTCTCCCCTTTGTCTGGGGTTTTGTTGCTATTTCAGTGCTTCCTTTGTTGTTGCGGTGCGGCCCCTTTGTTCTGGGCTGCCAGAGCTGCTCAGCTCAGTAAACAGCTGGAGGATGTGACAGGGGGCAAATTTTCCACTGTGGCTCAGAGCCCGGAGGCAATGAGAGCTCAGCTTCCCCAGGTCCCCACTGGGTTCCATGCTAGGCTGAGCATGGCAGCCAGAGCCCCCTCGGTATGGGGTAGGGTGTTGGGAATGGCATCCCTTGGGTACACCCAGAAAGAGATGAGGGCTCACCAGGCAGATGGGGCTAAAAGCTTTTAATGGCCCATGGCTGTGTTATGGATATGAGTACCCTCCCCGCTGCCTGTTCCCACTCTCAGCAGCCAGAGCCCTGGATGTCATCGTAGTCACTCCCCTCAGAGAAGCTGGGGTCCTGTGTGTGTTCCTCTGGGGATGGGTCCCCACATGTCTCAGCACCCTGCACGTTCTCGTACCACTCCCCTGAGGAGGTGCTGGAGCTGTCAGCATGGTCGGGGTCTGTTGGGGGTGGTGGTACCCACGGCGTGTTGAGCACTGGGATAGGCACACAGGGCACGACTGGGGGTGCTGTGGAAGGCAGGAGATGTATGAGCATCTCTCAGCCCTCCTGTCAACCCTTGGGGTCCCCACATCCATCTGGGGCTGTCCCCATCCCTGGGGGTCTCACCAACCCTATTGCCATCCCCAGAGCTTTTCCCACCCAGGAGGTCACACCAACACCATCCCCATTCCCAGGGCCATCCCCATCCCTGGATGCTCTTACCATCCCCATTCCCAGGGCTGTCACCATCCCCATTCCCAGGGCTATCCCCATCCCTGGGTGCTCTCACCATCCCCAGGGCCGTCCCCATCCCTATAGCTGTTTCAGTCCCCTTACTGGTGGGTGGTGTGTGCTGGTGGGTGCTGCATGATGGGGGCTGTGGGCAGTGCCAGGCACACATGGAGGCTGCACTCTCACCGCAGTAGGGCTCCAGGGAGGAGGAAGAGGAGGAAGAGGATGAGCTCCTCACCCTGCTCCATGGGTGGGCACACTGCATGGTTGGCACTGCAGGGACACAGGGTGCATGTCACTAGGGGAGCATAGCACAATTCACCCACCCCTGGATGGGCAGACAGACAACTGTGGGACAGGAGGATGGGGCTGGCGCACCCTCTGTGGGAAATGGCTCCATCCCATCCTGGGTGGACACCAGCAGCTGCTCACCCGACTGTCGGCGCTGTGAGTCTGTGGGGTGGGAGGAACAGTGTCAACGGGGGAACCCAGTATACTGGGGAGGTGCAGGAGTGGGGGGTGGGGTCTCACTGTGGAAGGTGGAGAGGGCCATGGGTGGCTTGCTGCTGAAATCATAGTGTTCATAGTCAGAGTCAGAGGTGTCAGAGCCCTTGGTGGGAAGGGTTGCAGGTGTGGAGTCTGCAGGGAGAGACAGAGCTGGGGCTGCAGTCACTAGCAGGTCTGGAGGGGCTGGTGGACTCAGGGGGCATGTGAGGCTGATGGGGATTGTGGGCTGCTGGGGTTGATGGAGCTAATGGGGCTGCTGAGGACTCATAGAGCTGATCATGCTAACGCAGTGAGTGACCTGCTAGACCCACCTGGTCCCTTTGGGAGGTCTGTGGGTGCCTCCCTGTAGCTGTTGCAAGTCTCCAAGGGCATGTCGTGACCCTGGCTTCTGTGGGTCACCAGGAGTGGCACTGGGGTCCCCAGCGTGAGGGCTGCAAGAGTGGAGAGCATCAGTGAGAGTATGGCTGGGAGCAGTGCCCCATGCAGCCCCTATGCCCAGGGGGACCCTCACCATTCCTCTTCCTCAAGTGCAGCAAGGCAGTGGTAAAGGCCACCACTGTGAGCAGGAGCAGCGCTGCCAGCACCACACATGGGATGAAGAGGGGCATATGCAGAGGGGACAGCCCCCCCCCTGCATCCAAGCCCTTTGTGGCTGCAGTAGAGAATGGACAAAGTTCATGACACTCTCCCACTCACACCCCTTCACCCCTTGGTTCCCTCCATCTGTACCAAAGCACACTTACTACCTGGGGACGTACCACCACTTGGCATCACTGTCACCTCCAATGTTGGGGTCTGCAAGCCCAGGGAGCCTGCAGGAGGACAGAAGGGAGGCTGCAGCCCCATGACCCAGGGGGGCTGCTGGCCCAAACCTTTCCCCATGGGGTCAAAGGGTGCTGTACCATTGCAGATGACACCGGCAGCACGGGACTCGTGGCAGGGAGCTGACTTGTTGTAGGTCCAGCGGCAGTACGCCAGTGAGGGCTGCCAGTCAGGGCACTCATAAAGCATCTTGGTGGGCAGTGTGTGGTGGAAGGAAGGACGCAGCAGTGGCTCCCCGCAGCCCAGCATGTGGCACAGAACTGCAGCCTCCAGCATGTACCAGGTGCTGTCGCACACAGTGCTCCATGTCCCACGGTAATGCACCTCCACGCGACCTGCGCAGCCATCCTTGCCTCCAGACAGCCGCCACTCGTGATGCTCTGCAAGGGCACTGTGTGGGGTCAGGACGGTGCCACAGCACAGGGTGCAGCCATTTCCATGACACAAGAACCAGACAGCGCCACGGCACTGCTTTTGGATGGTGCTGCAGCACGGGGACAGTGCCACAGGCATCCCCCCACCCAGCGCACAAGTCACCCACCCGAGCACACCACGCTGGCGTCCTCTTTGTGGCTGCAGTCGTGCTGCAGGACAGCAGGGCATTCCCCCAGCTGCTCCTCGTGCCCGCTGCAGTTCACCTCGTCCAGCAGCACGGGGCCGTGCCCCCGGCCGAAGGCGGCCTCTCGCGGCGCACGCAGTGCCCAGCCGCAGCCCAGCTGCCGGCACACCACGGCGGCATCAGCCAGGTCCCAGCCGTCGTCACACACCGTGCCCCAGCTGCCCGCCTGCCGCAGCTCCACCCGACCCTCGCAGCGGCTGTACCCACCAGCCAGACGCAGCACTGGAGCACCTGGGTGAGATGGAGAGTTGCTGGCACACGGCACCTTGCCACGGGGACAGCGTGCACCCACTGTGCCCTTACCTGTGCAGGTGACGTTTGCTGGCCCTGCTGCACAGCAGCTGGGCTCAGTGGCCAGCTGCAGCTGGCAGAGCTGTGGCTCCCACCCACTGCAGTTGGCCACTGCAGTTGGGCATCCCTTGGAGATATCTCTGTCACTGCCCAGGCTTGCCATCACCGCATCACCCTCAGCATCCCCGCAGTGCAGGTGGTGGCACAGCTCCTGAGAGTCAGCAGCACTCCAAGACCCCCGACACACAGGCATCCAGTGGCCATGGTGCTGCACCTGCACTGTGCCCTCACAGGGGTGGCTGCCACCAGCCAGGCGCAGCACGGCTGTGCCCCAGGGACCTGCAGACAGTTTGGGATGAGGGTGGCAGGGGGGTCCCCACACCCACTGCCTCATGGATGGATGCCCACTCTTACCTGGCTCTGCCGAGGTGTTGCTCAGCACCACGGTGGGAACTCCCGTTGCCTCCACTGGAGCTATAGAGAGGGGGCAGGGAGGTGTAGGATGGCAGAGGGATGCTGGTCCCCAGCATGGTACCAGAGGTACAAAATGGCGACCAGAGGTTGCCTGCTCTTAAGCCAAAACTTCAAATTCATCCCATGTGGCCATCCTGGTGCCTGGGACTGCTCTGGGGAAGCCTCCAGGCTTAGTAGCGGGATTTGGGACAGGCCTGTGCCCAGGTGGTTGGTGCTGAGGGGAGATTTTAGGGCAGCATGCATGTGCTGGGGGCAAAATGGTGTCCCGGTCTGTTGGAAACAGAGAGCTGCGAGCTCAGCACCTCACTGCTCAGCTTGGGAGGAGGAGAAAAGCAGAGGCACTCTGCACAGCCTGCAGCATGGGCAAAACATTTGCTTTCTCTCAGCAGTGCTCCACGTGAAGCAGCATTCTTTGCAGAACAACGGTCTGGTGCAAAAAGCAGGGTGGGATGGGATGGGGTGGGATACTCCTGGGGAGAAATGGCAAAGCGCTTTACCTCCCTGGCGGCAGCAAGGGGACACGGGATGGGAGACCTCATGCTGGGTCAGACCCCACTAGTGCCGAGCATCCTCGCCATGTATCGAACCCAAAGTGTTGGCAACATCCCACCAGGGCTGGGGATGATGGCATACCTGGCTTGGGCACAGCAGCAGCACAGAGAGCAGCCAGCAGCAGGCACAGAACCTCCATCCTCACCTCCTGCCCATTGCGTCGGGTGCTGCTCAGTGTCGGGATGTGGCCCCGTGCCGCACGTCCGGCCCCGGTGTGCAGGAAGCCAGGAGTGCCGGTGTGGGGGTGGTTCCATCCTGTCCCACTGCAGCATCACTTGCCCGTGGGAAGCAGTACACTGAGGGGTAATGGAGGTAGCATAGGGACCGTGCTGTGCACCCGTAGGGTCCCTATAGTGCATCGGTGGTGTAGGAGAAGCTCAGAGCACTGTGGGATCACACCGCGCCGCACTCTGGTTTGGGATGAGAGGGGTTGGGAGAACCCACCCCCACTGCATGGATGAACTCTGCCACCAGCAGTGGGAACAGGGGAACCCTGGGATAACCAGGATGGATTGGATGCAGCTGATCACTTTGGCATCCATGGATAAAGGGGTGGGCATGGATGTGTGGTCTACCACCGATAACCACAGCAGTGGGATGGGAAATGGATCTGGGAGCCTTCATGAAACTGAGGAAGCCCAGCACAGCAGCCACATCACTGTCTCCATCCATCCCCATTTCCTGTCCCCATTCTATCCCCATCCCATTCCATCCCCATCCCGTCCCATCCCATTTCCATCCCCATCTCCACTTCCTGTCCCTATCTCCATCCCATTCCATCCCCACTCCCATCCCCACTCCATCCCATCCCCATCCAATCCTATCCCTAGTGCCATCCAATCCCTACCCTATCCCATCCCCAACCCCATCCCATCCCCATCTAATCTCCATCCCATCCCTATC
>JAOWBP010051995.1:0-14069 GCA_028571105.1 Tragopan temminckii | reverse complement strand
TCCAGCTCTCCAATGAAAAACTGCCTCCTGCCACAGGAGGGATGCAGAACAGGATGAGACAGTCGTGAGAAAAGCAAAGAAATGGAAACAGCACATCAACAGGGATACCTTGATAATGTATCTTTTAATGATGTGCATCAGAAGATTCCATGTGGTCTGTATGATACGCAGTCAAAAGTACTGAAGGAATCACATTTCCAAGCGCTGGGGATCACGCTGAAAAATCCATGAAGAAACAAGAGCTGCCACATAGCTGGGCAGAGCTACGGCAGCCTGCAATCCAGGCAGGCATCCCACATGGTTAAGCCTTCAGACACACAACACCAGCATGGGAGAAGCCAATATCCAAGGAAGGAGGGAATATCCAGCCTGCTCCAGCAAGAAGCAAAGGGCTGCATTTTGTGGTCCTTATGCAGGAAGGAGGCAATAATTCCTGTGAGCTGGGTTCTTCCCGCTTGGCATCCCGCCTGTAAGCAGCCCAGCAATCCAGAAAACCTTCAGATAACACAGCAGCCGTGGCAATTAGGAAAATTAATGGAAGTGAGCTTGGTCAAGGCTAGTAACACAAACCTGAGAGCTGGCTGCAGGAATATCTACAAAGAGTAATTATGACAAACGATAAGGTATCAAGGTGGAAGGAACACTCCGATGGGATGTGGTGGGGATAGCGGCACATTGCTTCTGTTTAACATCTTTGTTAATGATCTGGAAGAAAAGTTAAACAGCGCATTAATTATGCTGAGTTGTATTAAATTAGGAGGTGAAGCAAGGGCCAGCAAGGACACAGAAATAACACAAAGGGTTGTGAGCAATTAGAAGCTGATAATGCACATCCCTGTGAACTTCAGCTGAAGAACTACGTGAGTCAATTGGAGGGAATTTAAAATGGAGAAAAAGCAAGAAAAGCGATAAAAGGGCCAGAAAGACTGATGAGTAGAGAATGCATTCATTAAAGTGCGTGTAACTTGGCTAAGCCATGATTTAGGGTGAAGAACAGAATGAATGAGTTGGTACACATTCAAGCAGAGTTAAACCAAGGACAGACTGGGATGTAACCAGGTGTGAAAGGTACCACTTTCATAATGCCCCTACACTAATCACAGGGGAACTGGATGAAGTCAAGTTTACATCCAATGCTCCTACAGCTGAGGTCCACCAGACAATGAACCAGACTGGATATGCCACTGTTAGACTCAGCCCTGAGCAATTTGATATTATGAACAAATCCGCTTGGGCAGAAAGCTGTTGTGAAGGTTGCAGAGCACTTGAAGGGCCTTTATCCCAGCATAAAGGCACAGATGAGAACCTGGCAAGAAAGCCAAACTTCCATTTTTTCCCCTGAAGACACAGACCTGCGGAATAATGGCCAACAAACCTAAAGCATTGTATCAGGCAGAAGATTAAAGCAGCTTTAAACGTGTTATTGTGAGGAAAGACAGAGCGAGCGAAGGAAGGAGAAATGTTAATCTTACAACAGGGAGGACAGCTCTGAGCAGCTTTTTCATGAAGGATGCTGCGATGCCTCACATTAATGTAAATCAACAGCCCCATCTCTGCATTGGAGCTGTCGCAGAATTAAAAATATGCACTTGTAGGCCATCAAGTCACATGGCCAGGGAAGATCGCTCGTCTTAACCTGGCAGCACGACGGCAGCGGAGCAGCGCTTGGGAGAAGCAACAATCTTGCTGACTGCATAAAAGATGAGGCTGGGCAGCCGCGAGATCTCATCAGGCTTTGACCTTCACTTAGGCTGGCTGCATTGTCTTCTGTTCCATTTAGCAGTACTCTTAAAGAGCGAAGAGGCTGTATTCCTATAGATCCAATTATATTCTCGACTGAAAGCAAACCAAGGAAGGCAAGCAGTAAGGATCAGTCTTCCCATCATATTCATGTAGGATTCCTATAAAAATCATTTTATTTACTTCAAAGATCATGGGTTTTTGTCTCTTTCTTTTTTACTAATAACCACAAATGATATATTGTTTGTAGTAACAAGTCACTAACAACCCTATCCAAAAGAGCCAAACTGGAGAGTGTGCTGCGAGCCTGAAGAGCGGTTCACTGACAGCCCTCCACCCTGCCATGCCAGGAGGTCTGAAACCATCCCTAGCTCCAGCACAATGGCAGAGCAATGTGAGAACAGCCCGGCAGTGCAGCAGTAGGGAACGGGATGCACTGAGACACTGCCAGGACATAGCGTGCGTGGGAAGGGAAAAGCTGGTTCCTCGCCCACCTATGCGTCATGGTGCCTACTTTCAGCCAGTTCCGTCTGTCTTCCTATTTGCTCAATCTAGTAATACCCATTATTAAAAATATGAGTTTTCCTATATATGAATCTCTATAAACAGCACACAGCTGTCTGAATGTGAGAGAGCACGCGTACACGCTTCCCCTCTCCATTTTCCTGCATTCCCTGCTCTACCAGTACACCGCACAGACACAGTGGAAATTGTCACGTGGCACTTAGCACAAGTGAACCCAGATAGGGACTGACGTCGCTGCAGGATGATGTTTGGGGAAGTAGGGAAGAAAGAGAAAGGACAAGCAATGGGAGCTCCCATCTCTGCATGTACTATCAGCAGGGCCCACTGTGCATCCCTAGGTGGAAGGGAACCAGAAAAAACACATTCTTATGTTGATCCACGAGTGGTTGGTCCTGAAGTGAGGGGGCCAAGTGTAAATATATCTCTTTTCCTCCAGGGCACATGGAAGAGGTCGGAAGGCAAATTTCCTGAGCTTTACACGTCAGCTCCTTGAAATAAATCCTTCATTGACCACTGCCACTGAAGACATTAAAAAAAATGTCTCGTCAAGGAAACGTTCGCTTAAAGGCCATTACGCTGTTATGAATCCAAATTCCAGATGCCAAACAAATGCCAATTAGCAGTATTAAAAAAACAGATGCCTCGTTCTGAGGGAGTATCACAGCCTGGTGTTTGAAGGGAAAAAATGGCACAAAGCATGCTGGAAGCCACTGCTCGACCAAGAAGATAGTTTTTAAATAGCTTTACTGATATGCAAACTTAAAAAGCTGTAAAAGCAACTTATTATGGAAGTCTCAGCATAATTCTCCATCAGTATGGATGAAGGTTAAGCTGTCCCCTGCCTTAAGCTACTTTCCGTGAGGAAGTTGAAGCAGGGAGAAGAAGAGGTATGGCACAGAGTCAGGTCCACAGACAGAATCCAAACAGCACTACCTTGCAGCTGCTTGCAGCCCTCCAACCCACAGAGCAGGTGTCAGCAATTGGAGAAACAAAACCGCAGCTTCTGGCGTTATTCATTTCATTTCTGCATACGATAAACCCCTGCCAAACACAGATGACACCTTGCACAAACCCCTTTAAAACCATTACAGGTCCCACTTCCATCCTTCACTCAAACCACTCTTCCCAAACCACTGATCTGAGACTTCCACAAGGCGTTCAAATGCCCTCCCTGCTTCTGAGAGCTGGGGAGTTTGGAAGGCAACACGAGTCCTCCTCTCCTGTCCTGTCATCCACTCAACAGATCTGCACCACTCCACAGGGTTAATGGGTATATTATTTCTGTAATTTTGATTTGAGCTCATCTGTATTCTTAAGCAACCTGACTTCTAATTGCAGCTTGCTCTTTTAAGCAGATCCGGAGCTGGCATGTTTTAAAAGTGGGTGATCTCAGCCCCCACCTGCACCACAACCTGCCAAGGAGTAACAACATGTAAATGGACTATTCAGAACAAAACCTAAGTCAGAAGCTCTGTCCCTATGAGAAAGACGGGAGGGTGCATTATGCTTCTGGGTATACAGGTGGCCAGACAGACAAAGCAGCTACACGTGGCACAAATAGCTTCTAGATGTCTCCTGGTTTGTGCCCAAGAAATGCAGCCATGTGCCACTACCTCACCCGTTTGCCAGAGTCCTAGATAGCACAATAAACTGATGGGGAAATGAGGAACGTTCCACAAAGTTCTTATTTTGAAAGGAAGTGTGAACTAAGAAACATTACTTAAAGATAGGATTAATGTTTAAAAATAAGCAAAAAATGGGAACAAAGGAAAAAAAAAAAGAGAGAAACAATACAGATAGTAACCAAACACTCTGGTTACGCAGCTTGCAGTTAGGTGAAGAGTCCAACCACAGCACATGGGTACACCTGCAGGCCAAGGCAATGACTTATACATGAAGACAAAGAAGACAGAGAATTTCTTATAAACAAGGAAGGGAACAGCCAGGCCTTCTCTCTAAGTTCAGAAGTCCTCCTGGAGCTGTATGGACTTTGGGTTCAGAATAAAATTCTCAGAACTTGACACAGCAGACTATTCTTGTGATAGCTTCACATGCAACTACACCGAGGCCCTTTCTGCCTCGAGAAGCACTACCCAGAAAAGAGATCCCTGAAGTGATGGATAGTTCTGAGCATCTCAGAACAGCTGAAGTGGCAAGGCACCTCTGCAGACTGTCTAGCCCAACCCCCCATCTCAGAGCTCAACTCGAGCAAGAGCACTGTGTGTTCAGTTAGGTTCCAAATACACTGTTGAGGAAGGAGACTTCAGAACCTCACTGGACAACCTGTTACAGTGTCTGATCATCCTCACAGTAAAAAAAAAAAAAAATTTCTTACAATTAAGTGGAATTCCTTGTATTTCACGTTGTACTCATCACCCCTTCTCTGAAGAGCCTGGGTCCATTTCCTTTACTCCCTGCCATGAGGTACCTGTACACAGTGTGAAGATTCCCCCCCGATCTTCTCTCCTCTAGGCTAAGCAATATGTTCTGTTTCATCTGTTAATTCAATTATTTTTCTCGCTAGATTAAAATATGATGCTTAGTCTTTCAACAGATATTGGAAATTCCAATTACAATCCAACAAGAAAGCCTCTACAAAAGAAATACCCTTCACAATAAGAAACCAAACACTGGAGCAGGCTGCCCAGCAAGGCATCCAACCTACATCCTTGGGGGCTTTCCAAACCTGCCTGGAAAACACCCTCAGCAACCTGATATAAGTTAGTCTAGCTGTGTGGGGGGGGTTGGACCAGAGGGTTCCAGAAGTCCCTTCCAATCAATATTATTCAATGGCTCTAAAAAGGAACCAGCATGGACTTCCAGCACATTCACCACCTATTGACAGAAGTCAGGAAGAGCTGTGAAACAGCCCTTTGCTCTATTACCTTTCTTAATTCCAATAAATCCTGACATACATTCTATACGCTCTAATCAGACTTAACCCTTTTATAATTTAAATAGCCCTCATCAAATTCATAGCTGATGTTTTTTATTTCCCATTTTCATTTTTAAAGATGATACAACGTACAAGTTAATCAAAACTCAACATTTATATCTAAGGCAGGCTAAGAGATGTGCTTAATGTGGATGAATGTTATCTAAAACAAGACAAGAATGCATATACTGAGGCACAGAAATGGTACCCGTGTCCATAGAGAATATAAGAAAAAATAAAGTTCTCTAGGTAACTTATTTCCACAGGTTTTAAAAGAGACAGATTTCTTGGGGAAAAAAAAATATATATATATAAATAAAAAGAATGAAAACATACATAACATTCAAGTTAGATGTTTAAATCATGAGAACCTATTGTTAAAGGCTTACTGAGGCTCATTTTAACTTGAGGCATTTGCCCTCGGTCTGATAATAAAAAAGCTTTTGTGTTGTTGGCTAAACTGACCACAGGCTGACACTGGCAAGAACATCCACACCAGCTGAAAACGTTTCATGCAGACTCTCAGCCAACTGAACTTGCAACAAAAGCTGAAGAGATAAAGAGCAATTAAGACACCTGCAGAGATTTCACCTGCTCCCAAGTAGACTATAAAGCCGTTTTGGTTTTCAACGTTGCTCACTGACTTGAGGGTAAAACAACATACGATTACCTACCCAAAAAAACTTTTTGCCTAGTCAAATATGGAATACAATCCCTGGCAGCAACTATGCAGGTATTTATATAGCCTGCTGCCCACACTGAGATTGGTGTCCTGTATTTCCAACGTTAGATCAATGCAACGAAAAGAAGCAAGCTATAGGTCTACCAGAAATCTCACAAGATATACCAACACTTCTTGCTCTACTGAAAATAACAACTAATTACTGATTTTTCAGATCCTAGTTATACACTGTTGATATTTGAATCTCCTCCTATTCAGTGAGCACAATTCCCCCTTTGCAGGAAGGGCACACTTACCGATACTTTGAAAGGAGAGGTATTTGCAGCATCCATGGAGTTGGTTTTCTCAGAAGTGCTGGTCCCGGAGATGCTCCGTCTGCGAGGAGATCTCTCTGCTGGGACCTCTAAGGAAGAACAGAAAAAGGTGGTGAATGGGTGCAGGGGGTGGGGATCAGTTAGGTTTTGTGCCTCAGCAAAGTTTCAAGTGCACACTGGGCTGCTGAATTACGCTCACCTAGTTTTTATGTCTTATTTACCTCCTAAATTACAATGGCATTTCCACTGACAGATTCAAGGTTGTGAAACTGACTTGATTGGAGGCAAGGGGCAATAAAAACGCTGGTGAAGATCAATACCCACACATATATCACTGTTTTTTTCTGAGATGCTAACCAGTAAAGACAAAATTCCTCTTTTTTACAGAAGCGATGCAGTCATTAACCGATAACTAACATCGAGACACCAGGAAATTCAGTGTTAGTCACAGCTTTGACAAAGGTCAAAGTTTGATCTCCTATGATCACACAACTTGCCAGGACCATACAACCACCAGAAGACGCATAGCTGCCCGGGCAATACAGCATACATCTCTGCAGATATAAAGAAATAGGTCAACTTCTCATTCTGGCAATATGACCTTACTAAGATACGACTTCAGCATCTTAAATCCACGCAGGCTGATCTGATGAGCACAAATATTCATTAAAAAAAAAAGCTTGTTATTGGCTAACAAAGTATATATGCTACTGACAAAATGTCACACACACAAAGGCACACGCACCATACGTATGTGGGTCCTGATATATAGCGAGATGCACACAGACACACACAGATACCTTTGTCACAAGTGCTGCCCATCTCCGGCTCGATCACCAGACTTAAAGGAACACAGCTCCACAAACCATCCTAGCGAGGGGAGGGAGAAAATTACTTCCTAGCAGAAAGTCCATTGTTAAATGCCGAGTCTTAACGAAGAGGAATAAAGCGTGACTCCAGACAGCGGCGTTCTTTCTCCTGCTGTTTTTCTTCCAGGAGACAGATAGGGTTTAAACTTCCATTTCTGGCTGCCCGGCCCTGGGGATCCGTGCTACTTCCACCCAGCAGAACGCCGGGGCTCCGCTCCCCCTCCCTGCCACGGCAAGCAGGGAGAGAGCGAGTGAAAAGGGAGCACAGGACTGCAGCTATTCAATCAATCGCTCCGACTGCACATCCTCATTAGTTACTTTCAGGCTATTAACAGACGCCCAACTGCCGGCTTCCCTCCGTTACAGAAAATTTCCCTGCGTCTCCCGATTGAGAGCGGCAAGGAAGCTGCGCGGAGACGGGCAGCCAGCCGGTGCCACGGGAGCTGAGTGGCAAAATCACTGAAGAAAAGGAGAGAGAAGCCTCCTTCGGCGACACAACTGCTCGTGATGCCTCGGAACAGCCGACTGTGATTTCAGCAGCATTATGACACGCATCTCCGTTGGATACTCGGAGAGCAACAAAATGGAGCATTCTGAGAGGCGAGGACAGCCAGACCCTGCAGTAGCAGTGGCTCACCCCGAGATATTTCTCTCTTAACCAACGAGACCTCTGGCACTCAGCTCGGAACCACCAGCGGGGACTGAGCTGCTGAGCACACGGCTGGGCACGGCACAGCCGCCCCTGGAGAACAGGGGCAGAGCAGAGCCGAGCTGCTGGCTGCAGAGATGGGGCAGGAACTCTGCTGCATCCCAGTCAGCACAGCAGCGCCGGGGCGATTTCTTGGTGCTGAGCTTTGGGTGCTGCCCATCCCGGTGCTGGAGGGTGGGCGATTCCCCTTGGGCACCGAATGCCTGGAGTGGGGTCAACGCTGGTGAGCAGCAGCAGCCCGGGCCCAAGGAAGGCTGCTGGGTTTATCCCAGACGTGCTCCTCCTTGCCACCCCCCTTCCCCTAAGCACACCTTCCCCTGTAAGTGCTGTGCTCCCAAAGGGAGCTGCGTTATGTAGGATTTAATGACGGCTTCTGCTGCTCCCATTGTAAACGTAATGAAAGCAAACAAGAGTGATGTATGCAGTTGGAGCTGGGGAGCAAGGCGAGCACCTTTCCTTTTAGATCAACTAGTAATGAGAAACGTAATAGGCTTGGCTTGCTCCACTCCTCACCCACAGAAAATCACATCAAAGCCACTTCGGTAATTTAACACAGCCTGTTAGCTTTGCTGAGTCATAAATGAAAGTTGGAGCCCAAGCTCCCCTGTTTTCAACAAGAGGTGGTCGCTCAGGGTGGGGGGAGCTCAGCAGAAAGTCGGTGTTCAAAGCAGAAGGAGCTGAGAAGTGACAGCAGGGACCTGCTGGCTCTCCTCACCTCCCTCCTCCCTCCACGCACATCCTGAAGCAGTGCAGGTTCTCAGCCAATGAAACAAGGCTTCATCAATACAATGAGTTTCTGCCGCTCTAAGAGTGGGAAAGGGAGATGCTCACAAGGTGCCTGTAACAACCTAAAAATGCAACTACCTTCCCTTCTCCTCCAAAAAGCAAGAGCAAACTGACAATGTGCTCAGTCCCCAGGACAAAACAGGACCCAGATACAGCAGAATTGTCAAGACAGGTTAACTCAAAATCACCAACCAACGGCAGTCTGCTGTGATGCCCATAGAGTGGTATTTTTGCTGAGCTGGGTAAAAAGTAAATACAAATCCATACTGTCACTAGCAGGCAAAAAATGAGATGGTTCCCTCCCTGACTGCACAGGCAGCACTGGAGGCTGCTCTTGCATAATCCTCACCTGCTGTAAAAATCAATGCACCTCTCCTAGGCTCAGTATTAAATCACAATTGCTCTCTGCATTGCTCGCTCTCAGGGACCAGGACCACAGCTAAATCACATCGTTTCTATGGATAAACAGTCTGAAACTCTCCTCATCCACTCTCAATCTCTGGGGGAGAAAAAAGAAGCGGACAGCTCTTCCCCTTTTCACCCTCAAATAGAAAACTCCATCAAACCAATGAATTGCAGACATCCCTATGGGACACTTTTCATTTATCACCTGGCTTATTGGTGATCTGCAGTATTATTTATGCAAATAAACATTTATGCAAATAAATATCTTGGTGCTGCACTAGTCCCAGGAGTCAGTTAGGCTGAGATGGCCGCAGGGCAGTGCCCAGGGACACAGGCAGGTAGTGCTCTCTGCACCCATTCGCACTGCTCTTCCCATGCCACACTCCAGCTTGCTTTGCTCGGCTACGCTTTGCCTCCCTGACCTCCAGCCAGGACGCGGCTCCATCTGAATTTCCCACTGCTCTGTGCTCTGGTCACTTGAAACCCAAACCTACAATGCTTTGGGAATCTGTACTCTACTGTAAAGAGCTTTTTCTCAGGCTGGCAGAAGGAAAGCTGAAACAAATCCCCCTGCTTTGCAGGACGGTGCTTGCTACTCCATCTCTATTTTTCTGAATTAAAAACAAATTGGAGAAGGGCAAGGAAAACAATCAGGAACAAAAGAACATCCTCAGGGGTTAGAGTGAGAAGAATGAGGTTGGTGACCTTGTAAATGAGGTCATGGAAACAAAGCCTGCAGGGGTCCTGCTGACCCCAAAGGCAGTGCCATGGAGCAGCCGTGGGTCACAGCAGGACCCTGCCACACGCCGGGGCTAGAAGGAGCCCCAGGCACCCACCTAGGGATGCCAGGAAGGGGTGAGCATATTGGCAAGCATAGCTCCTGTCTCATTACTCACAAGGGGCTGGTCGTGGTCTCTGTCACTGCAAACATCAGAGCATCCCATCCCTGCCACGGCAGCAAGTCCCAAGATAAAGATACTGTCCAGCAAACAAGAAAATCTGTGCCTGTGTTCATTCTGCAGGTATCTTTCTCTGAAATCTTTGTGCTGCCTTTGCCGGGAAGGGGCAGACTGCTAATGTGTGAGCTCCTGGTTAGGGGAATAAAAGGCAGATACAGCAGGATCCCAGGGACTGGGGCTTCCTTTTTTCATCTGTGCACATCCTGATATGACAGCACTTTGGTCTGTGACTGGAGGGAATAGAGAATGTGATTCATAAAAAAGAATCAATTCATTCCGCCTCTCGAGTCTAGCTTAATTACAAGCATCTGAAAAATACAAAACCAGTTCACTGCCACCAATTACTTAGCTATAGGCGAAGACTGTCTCTCAGGTGCAATGGCATTCAAACGTCCCCAGCTGACACACACCAAAGAAGCACCCACCCCAATATTTTCACCCCCTTTCCGTAGCTACCTATGAGAAAATGGTAATTGATTATTCTTTTTATTCGCCTTAAAGGTGAAAATAGCCATGCTGTTTTCAAAACCTGTCTGCACAGACAGCCTCCTTTACATTTTTAAATACAATAATGCCTAGAGGCCTCTTACCAGGCTGCCCTACTGCAGCCACAGCCACGGACCAGAACACACTTAAAGGATTTCAAGGCTATCTCCAGCACTATTTTTTCTTCTCTGTCAAAAGGCCAATTAGTCATACAGATTAGCTACAATGCAAACACACAATAAAACCCTGCAGCACTTGACTTGTTGTGACTCATGATTTCTTTCACAAACACACTTCAAGAAATAAGGGGTTCCAAGCTCTGCTTGGAAGAGTTGGAGCACTTATGGGCTTGCTGCTGGAGCACGTTTTTGAAGATGTTACTCGTGTAGGTAACCACCAGCAGAGTGGTTTACTACAGAGACAAACCACTGGGATTCAACATTCATCTCACAGACAACAGGAACTACAGAGCTGGTTTCTTGCTTTACAATGGCAGCACGCTGGAAGCTGAGCTCGCTGCGCAGCCAAACAAGAAGCCGAGCAGAGATGCAGCCTTTCTGCTCTACGACATTTTTATTAGCAATTTTCATGGTGAGCTGCACCTACACAGGGCAGAAGCAACGCAGGTGCTTGTTCAGCCCTGGTGGTTGGCTCTCCTCACACACCTACATCTACCTCCGTGCATGTGCAAGCACACACGCAGCACATGCAGCATATTAACGGAGTGTAACATCATGGCATCCACAACTTCATCAAAACAGAAGAGGTTATTTTTATCTCGCTGGCCCCTTAGGGTTGTTTCAGAGCGCTCAAATGACAGCTCTAATGAGAAGGAGATCTCGTCGGGTGCAGTTGGTATTTACTTACCATTTCTTCTACCTTGGTGAAAATGCCTACGAGCCAACAAAATTACAGGTAGCAATAAAAAGCAGAAAGCAAGCAAGCATCAGGAGATCTGTGCAGCCCAAGCAGCATATTTCAGATGAGTACTGCCTAATGAAACAGCAAGCCTCGTATAAAAATAAATAAAGCCATTCATGTTTTATCTTGGAGTACGTTTTCTATCTTGTTTTACTCACTTGGGGAAAACAGACTGGGGCCCAACTCACAGACCGTTATAACAATTAATTAAATGCCTGGGTAAAAACGGAGACTAAAAGCAAACGCAAAGTATGATCTGTATTCAATCCTGAGCTGCTCTAAACACGTTATGTAAATTCTAGCAGGTATAACTTAAAGGAGGAAAGTGAAATTCACAGCGATAACTCTTCCCCATTTATTGAGATAACCAGATAGGAAGAAAAAAGCCATGAGAAGATATGTCTGAGAAAACACAACAAAGCCACAGCTATAGCATACTGAATTGCACAAAAGCCACCAAGGCTGGAAAGGGAAATACAAAGGAAGCCCAGCGAAGCTCACTTGCTATAGAACTCCACCATCAAACAACTGCTGGGTACCAATTATGATCAAAACCCCTTCCAGTCCATTAGACTAGACTGTGCACCACTGAGGATCGAGTTGATTGGACAAGTCCTGCAAGGTGATCCAGGTAAACATCCAGGTGATTTTTAATATGCACGCAGGTAATTCTGCTGCTTAGACACCTGCATTGCTTTGGCATCTGAAAAAAATGGAATTGAATTAGTGCCCAATTCAGAAGGTGCATAGCAAGCAACGCAAGTGACAATTTGAGTCACCTACAAGATGTTAAGTCATTGGTTCCTAAGGAGTTCAGTCTGAAAGACAAGACATAACAAGCAGAGCAGATGAACGCACAGATGAAGCTGGAAGAAAGGGCAAGAATATCACAGAAGATAAAAAAAAAAATTGGCTTTCAAGCACTGACTATCACAATCCCTTTATGGAGAATGTTCTGCAGACACTGAACGTGGCATTTCATGAGTACATCATCAGCTGTTATCAGATTGATGCGCTCACTTTGAGGCAGTGGAAAAAATCCTCTAGCTCCACAAACGCAAGTCAGAAATGAAACATATGCGTGTCCCTAGCTGTCCAACGTGTCCTCTGCGTGAAATCTGGAATGGCTGTCCTTTTCCTTTTCTTTAACCTTCATCAGCCTCATAATCTCCTTCACCAATTGACTCCATGCACAGCAGTATAAATTGCCAGGACTACTGTGCCAAGGCATAACCAGATACAGGAGCACACCACGCATGACCTGGAGATGCTGATGTCCTCGTTAGCTCCTAACGATCTTGGACTACCCCTGCTAATTTAAATTACCTTGTGTTTGCTGCAGAGAGATTGCACACAGACAATTAACACAGATCAGCTGATGCATGGCAACTCGTTCCCGCAGCATAATTTGTTGAGAGGCTTATGACTTAGACACGCATTTGTATGATTTCAATATTTATTAACCTCGTTATTAAACAACAGCCTTGAGCCACATCTTACAGAGGTGATCCTTTTTCTCTCCGTGAAAGGGCTGTGAATCAAGGCATTCTCTAAGCAGCATGCCTTTGCTCTGGTTATTGGGATGCTGTCACACAGGCTGGCTCCTGGGGGCATCAAGGCTCTGCAGCTATTCCCCATTTCCCTCAGTGGGACAGAAGCTGGCTTGGAGTGACCGTAGCTCTTGCTCACTCTGGCAGGATTGCGCCCTTCAGCAATAAGAGTTATTCTCATGGGCACACAAACAGAAAGATCTCCACGTACAGCAGATATCTGAGGGATGTCAATGAACCTTTAATGGGGCTCTGGACTTAAGGCAGCATTTGGGAACTGTTATCTCCTTAAGATAAGAGAGGTAAAAAAAATGCCACCTTGAATAGCTCAAGCTCTGTGACACTCTCCAAACTCCATGTTAATAAATATTTCTGTGATGAGGCTTAGAAGACAATTCGAGGGCCTCATGGTGGGGAACAGCAGGCCCTGAAGAACAGCACTGGCGTCCAGTCCATGCATGCTCCTGTCCCAGCTCACATTCAATACAGTATTCCCAAAGGCCTCAGCACACAGTAATCAGCAAATATGGAGAGACTCCAGGAGCACTTACTGTCCTCCCACCTTCTGTACCTCTCTGGAACTGCTGACATAGAGGGAATACTGTAAGTCCAGCTTTCTGGAAAGAGCACAGCAACACCAGGACCGTGCAGTCTGGATGGAGACAACAAAAGGGAGGGAAAAGTACACCTAGATGGGCTGCTGCCTCCTTGACTGTGAAAGATCTATAATGGTGACTGCTGTAAATAAAGTAAAGCAAATAAAAACGTACAGTAAATAAGTTACTTTAAGTAGTCCATCAAGACGGAAAGGGGGATGCATATGAGGCTTTCTGTCTGAGCATTATCAAAGCAGGATAGAAGCAGAATACATCCTGAGAACAACGAAACATGGAAGAGAGATGGAATGATGTGCAGAGATGAGATGGAAGGAATAAAAACCAATGTCAACAGCCTGAAATACCAACAGCTGAAAGGGAAAAAAACAAAACAATAATCAGCTTCTTTGTGCGAAAGCGGTTTCAGCTTCTTGCTGGTATTTATGTTGGACTACAAATAAAAGAGCAGTTTCAATTTCCTCCTTGAATAAAGTTAAATTGATGTGTATGAACGCAGAAACAGAGCACACGATTGTTTGATTGCACTCCCTAGATCTAATTTCTAGAGTAGAGCAGCATCTGATCCCTTGGC
>JAOWBP010051994.1:87050-102765 GCA_028571105.1 Tragopan temminckii | reverse complement strand
GGGGCTGGAGCTGGATAAGCCGGGGCTGGGGCTGGAGCTGGATAAACTGGAGCTGGGGCCGGAGCTGGTTTAGCATATGCTGCTGGTCTAGCATATGTGACAGGTCTAGCATATGCTACTGGTTTAGCGTATGCAGCTGGTTTAGCATAAGCAGCGGGTCTAGCATAAGCAGCTGGTCTAGCATATGCAACGGGTTTAGCATATGCGGCCGGTCTAGCATAGGCAGCTGGCCTGGCATAAGAATAAGCATATCTTGGATTCAATTTATCAGCTTTGGATTCATTTTCATTCTGGTTCAAATTTTCTTTTTCAAATTTTTTAACATCTCTTATGTTTTTATTCAAATCATCTTCAATCGATTGAATGATTTGATCAGTTTTTTGGAAAAATTCCATCGAACTATCGAAATCATATTCATTATAAGCTTTTACAATCAATCCTAATACAAAAAAATGAAATAAATTAAAATGTAAAATCAAATGAGTTTTATAACCAACCTGCTAGCAGGATCAGCAGCGATGAAAAAATCCACTTCATTATGATTATCTAATTGACTGGAGATGAAATGAAATTATTAGCATTTGAAAACCCTGTTTAAATACCATGCACATGGATACCTGAAATGATTCTCACAGATAAACATGTCGAAAGCATTTTATCCAAATTATTCAATAACAAAATTATTTGTAAAAATAATTAAATAACCAAAAAAATTGATAAATCGTCAATTACTAAACAAATTAGATTTCCGGTCAAAATTATTCAAAGGTTCAAAGGTTAAATGCTGATATTTCAACATTTATAGAATCATTCATATAATTTTACATGTAAAATTGCGGCTGAAAAGGTTAAAAGAATTTCTTAAATTGTTTTAATTTTTTAAAAATAATTTCGAAACAATATTATGTCATGCTGAATAAAATGAATAAACATTTCTCTTGAATAAATAAATGAAACAAATTAATATTAATAATGGATCAATTTTGGATCAATTCATAATTATTATAGGAAATTATAAACAATGTTCATTTTATAATCCTAAATATTTATGATTTGCTTTTTTAATTATTTTTTAATTATGGTAAATCATCATTGTGTGCTTGATTCTGTTTGTATTTTTTTTTGGTTTTTGGTTTTTTCGATTATTGATTAGTTTTGGCTGTTGTCTTCGGTTGAACATTTTGAGTTATCTGGTTTGTGGATGCATCTCTAACTTCTAATTTTTTTGCGGCAAAATTAGCCAATGAACGAACTGATGGACAATCATTGCTGCCAAAGAAAAAGTTTAAGATTTTCTTGATGAAATTCAATGTTTTGAATAATGTTCGCGGGTTAGCGCATTCATCTCGTTTGTCTTGTTTCAATTCGACTTGTGCTGTTGGATCGACCAATTGCCACATCACTGGGTCAGTGTAACCTGTATCATCTTCTCTTTCATTCAACAAGCAAGCTCGTTTGCTGCCTTCTAGCATTCTTTCTATTTGAGTTTGTCTTGCTTTCAACATTCCCAATGATCTGCATTTGACTGGTTTGACTGGCTTTGGCACTGCTGGAATGACGATTGGATTCTTACTTGGCACTGGCATTGGAATTGGCATTGGAATCACAAGTGGTGTTGGTGCAGGTAAAGGCATCGGCAATGGGACTGGCATTGGAACTGGGGCTGGATATGCTGTTGGTCGAGCATATGCTGCTGGAGCTGCATATGCGGCTGGTCGGGCATATGATGCTGACAAATAAATTCAAATATTCAAAAAAATTTTCGTTTCATGTTATGATTGTTTGATTGGATGTTAGTTTTGAATGTTTCATTCTTACCATATGGTCGTGCATAGGCTGCTGGAGCAGCATAAGCAGCTGGTCTAGCATAACTGTAATATCTGGCACTTGGCAATTCTTTGAAATAATTTTGTGTTAAACTTTGGAAATTTTCAACACTTTTAAGATTTTCATTTAAATTTTCTTCAATAGATCTAATCAAATTTTGAGCTTTTTCGAATGATCCTTTTGGACCGACCAAATATTCTAATGATTCTTGTTCGTTTTGGGCATTTACAAAACATCCTGTTTGAAACAAATTTTAATCAATCACATCAGAATCAATTTAATTTCAAAAATTTTAAAAAACAAACCTGCTAACAGGATCAACACTGAACAAGAGACCACCAACTTCATTTTTGTGGTGAAATAATAAATGAACAATGAAACACTGACCAAAATGATGCTGACTGACAAACGGACAACAACAACAATTTTACATTGACTGCTTTGAATGATTACAAAAAACCAGGTTTAAATAGCAACCAAAAATGATTTTTGTTGAAATGAATTAATGAATGCAATATTCAATGTGCTCATTGTACATGATGCTTCTAACCATTCATTCATTATCCATGGTTTATAAATTTAGCTTGTTGCATCAGTCCAGCCAATCAACAATAACATCATCACCATTATTTTGTCAACTAATTAATTAATCATCATTATCGTCAACACTATTATTTTGATTATTGCACCAATATCATTACAACTAATATCTGCGTTAGCAACACAATTAAACTAATTCAATTATTATTTTAAAAAATATTATTATTCAAATTGAAAATGTCATCAAATTTAAGGTGCAAGTAATAGAATCCATTTGAAATTTCATCCTACACCACAAACACTTTGACCCTTTGTGCACAAACGAAATTTATCAGCCATTTAAAATAACATTTAACAACTTGTGTGGCATTTTAGTTTTTATAATTGATATTGAACATGAATCAAAATAACCATGATTGTTTTTTAGTCAAAAGTTTGTTTTTATTGAAATTTTATTAGCAATCAATTCAATTAACACATTGAACATTTAGCCACGTTTAAAATTAAACATATTGTTTGAAATTATAAATCAAATGATAACATTAATAAATATTTGCAATGATCAAATCAAAGAATTTTGCTTATTCTTTTTCTTTTAATGCTTTTTCTTTTGGATCTTCAATTTGTGTTGTTTCTGATTTTTGTGTAACAAAATTTCCATTTTTATCTTCAGTTACTGGCATGATTGTAGTGGCTGATTTTTCTGATGCAACCGACGATTTCTTGGTTCCAGCAGCTTCCTTTTTCATGGTTTTCAATTGTTCATCATCATCTTCTTCCAAACCTTGTCCAAGCTGTTGTTGTTGTTGTTTACCAATCATATATGAATTTGACCATGCGCCTTGCATCGGCATTTCATCAATGCCAGCCCCAATTACCTGACCCATAATGGGTGTTTGTTGTAAATTATAATTTGGTGCAATAATTTGCTCGTAAGAATGCGTGCCAAAAGTTTGTTCGTTAATCTGTGCATAAAAAAGCATATGGCATAAGTGGTGCATATAAAAGCGGTGCAATATTCATTACCGGTAAGCTTGCTATCATTGATGGAAAGCCTGTTGAAGCTGGTGCTAGTGCATATGTGGTGATAGGATAAGCAGCATCTTGGATTATTCCTTGTGGATAATTTGTTACTGGTGCTAAGATTGTTGTTGCTGGCATCGGTGAAATTTGATTCGAATACAAAGATGCTGATGGAGTTGCATAACTGATGGACATTGGTGCTGCTTGATGGCTCATTTCAAATGCAGGGTTGTATGCTGTTTGCATTGGTGGCATGGAATATTTCATCATGTTTAACATAGCTTGGTTATAGGAAACTTGTGGCTGGATAGGCAATTTGTTAAAAGGTTGCTCATAAAATGGTTTGTTCATCATAGACATTGGCATATTGTAAGGTTTCTTTATAGGTTTGTATGGTCTTGGTCTAGGTCTAGATGTTGCACCTGGCCAGATTGATTGTAGTGGACGTGATGGTCTATGCGGACCATAAGTAATTATTGGTTTAGCAAAACCAGGTTTGTTTTGCATAAATGGTTTGTTAAATGGAATATTTGGTCTGGGAAAACCATTTGGCCTCATAAAAGGAACTTGCATAGGTCGTGGAATACCTGGGCCACCAAATTTAGCTGAATAAACATTGAAATCGGACGAGGAATGGCTGTCATCATCATCTTCATCATCAAGCGCATCAGCCTTTTCGAAAGCATTCATATATCGTGGAAATAATGGAACGAACTCATCATCATCATCAAATTCACATTGGACAACCACGGTGCCTTTAAGATTAATTAAGATAAATATAACAAAACAATGTTGTAAACAAATCAATCAAACAAAATACAAATTGAAACTACCTGAAAGCAGAAATGCTAACAGAACAAACGACGAGAACCACAACAGTTTCATTTTTGCAAATAAATGATCGTTGATTGTTAGTAATTATCACTTTAAATAGCTATTTTAGTTAATCATTTAAAAAAATATTGGACATGATACTTTTCACATTCGATTGATTATAAATGGTTGATTTAGACCATGATACACACACCAACTAATCAATGCTAATTTAATTTCAATTCTCATCATACAGACTCGAATAATAATTCGTTAATTGAATAATTGGTTTAGATTCACCAAGAATAATGAATAATGAATCAGAAAATTTAAAAATATATTTTTTAATGTTGGTGCAATTGGATATTTGTAATTGTGATGAATTGAGTTTAATGTGATTAAACCACACTTCAAAAAAAGATAATAATTTCATTTTACATTTCATTAAGAATTTTTCATTCATATAATTGATGAATTTGTTATAACTCAACGATCGATTAATCAACACTTTGCAATTAACAAACATAGTAATTGAATTAAAATTTAGTTTATTTCAAATTAAATCAAAAATCAATTTCGCAATGCTTTTTATTGATAATTAATTAAAAAGAATTAGTTAAAATGATGTTTCGTGAAAAATTCTCGAAAAGAACGAAGTTTACGTTTTCCATCCATTTTATCATCATGAATTTTATCCTTTTCAGCAGGAGCTCTAAAACCTGATAAATGAATAGCCAACATTTAAAAATAAATGCAATGGAATAATTATATTTAATTTACCCATCAATTCATGAGTCTCTTTGCATAAATTTGGTTTATTCTCATTTGGTTTAGGTTTGGGTTTAGGTTTCGGTTTCTCCTTGGATTCGACCAAAAGAGCTTCTAATGATGATTAAACATTAGAAAATCAAATATTGAACCATTTAAACAAATAATGATTAGGAAATACCTGAAAACAGAAGCCCTACTAGCAGGACAAGCGATGAGAGCCAGAACAATTTCATTTTGGTTATATAATATGAATGATTGAATATTTTCAATTATCATCACTTTAAATAGCTTTTTTTGTTACTTATCAATATTTTTTTATGGACATGATACTTTTCACATTTGCTTGATTAAACGTGATTGATTTATTGATTCATCCATTTCGTTTTGATTCAGCAAGAATATTGAATCATCAAATTCATTTTGCATCAAACATTTGTTTGCGTTCATGATGCATCCAACCAAAGATGCATTATGCATGGTTGATGATTTTGTTTGTTTCATCAATCATCGTCATCAGTAACAAATCATTTATTATCTAATTAACTAATCACTATTTAACAATTTATCCAGTCACATTACAAACCTGCGTTCACTGCACAACTAAAATCATAATTAAATTAATTAATTAAAATTAAGAAGAATTAATATTCATCTTCACCAAAATATTAATTCGATTTAAAATTAAAGGTGTAAGTAATGAAATCCAATTGAAACTTCATCAAACCGTGATTCAACAAATTCTTACTAAACTACTTTGATTTTATCAGCAATTTACAATCAAATTTAAAATAATTGGTGTGATTTGTGTTTATAAGTGATAACTTAACGATCATCAAAGTTATTCAACAGAATTTCATTTGATTAAATGGTTAAAACACTTTATCTGTTGCATTTGCAACAGGTGTTTCCATAATCAATTGTATCAGTTTACAATGATTTATGAACTTGCTGAATTCTGTCGAACTTAACAACATCGAAATTGAAGCATTTTAAGTTGTGATAATTAAAAATGGTTAAAAAACATCGTCTATTAAGTGAAACCTATTGAATGTTTTTATTAATGGTATTGAATGTTGGTTAAACTTGACTGGTTGAATATTGCAATGTGATTTGTGTAATGTTTTGACATATTGAATGTATATGATTAATTATTACAAAATTAAATATTGTTTCAATTTGTTATCATTTTAAAAAGTGTATTATTGTGCAAATTGTGGTTGATCAATGAATTCTCTTAGTAAATCAGCTAGGCCACCCATTTCGAATTTTTTAAACAACAATTGAGCAATGAAACTGATTGGTGGACAATCATTTGGTGTGAACAAAAATTTTATCAAACGTCTGATGAATGATATGGTTCGGAATAGGATTCGTGGTGTGCTGCAAAGGTCTCGTTTGTTTTGTCTCAATTCCACTCTAGCAGTAGGATCGAGCAATGCATAAATCATTGGATCGGATATTTCACCCAAACCAGCATCCATTGATCTGGTTTCTTTGGCACTCCATTCACTGGTCAAACATGATCGTCGTGGGTCATTTTCATTCATCAATTTTTCCAATTGAGCTTCTCTTGCTTTCAGCATGCCAAGGGATCGACATTTTAATGGTTTGGGCTTGGTAATGGCTGGGACAACAAGAACAGGTTTGGAATAGGTTGGGGTTGCTGCTGGGGCATATGCTGTTGGAGCTGGAGCATATGCGGCTGGTGCAGGAGCATATGCGGTTGGAGCTGGGGCATAAGCAATTGGTGCGGGGGCAGGGGCAGCATAGGTTGTTGGTCGCAAAACTGGAATCGGTCTATAAACCGGTCGAAGACTAGTTATTGGTTGCAAATATTGTGGTTGAGGTTTTCTAGGATAAAATTGTCTGAAATATTGATTGACTTCTTGCATATTTTTGTTTAAACTACTTTCCAAATCACGAATGATTCTGGAAGCAGTTTCAAATTGAGAATCATCAGCCAAGGTAACTCCTGAATTAATAATAATAAACAATTTTAAAAAATTATCAAAATCAAACAAAAAAAATTACCTGCTACCAGGAGCAATGTGAATGAAATGAACAATTTCATATTTATCTATAATTTATTTTCTTGGTCAAACTTGGCAAAACAAACGATCTAAAAGAATATTTGACCAAAGCTTAAATGGAAAAAAGTGATTAATAAAATGGCCCTAATCAACAAACATGTGTTCATTTAAATACTAGATTTAAAATATTTCCAACGGCATTAGTTACGTGCGTGATTCATATCACTTCTTTTTAATTATCAAAAAAATACGCAAAGATTTTTTTTCTTGTTGTTCTGCCTAAATACCATGCAACAATTCATCAGAATAATGGTTGGTGGTGAAAATTGTAGATCGTGTGGTCACCTACAAATCTTTCAATAATATTATGAATTAACATGTTTATTATTATTATCCAATTACAATTAATTTAATTTGATTATTATTGATTATTAATTTTATTTTTTTATAATAAACAAGTGATAATCAGAAAGAGAGACAGAGACAGAGAGAACGATTTTTTTAAAGAAAATTTTAAAGAAATATATTTTTATAAAATTATTGATTATTAATATGAATTTCTTTTTGTTTTTTTTTGGTTGAACTTGAATCCAATTTGAATTTTCTTATGGCCAACATAAACAGAATCAGGGAGATCAATTACAAATTAGAAACAGTTCAACTTTTTCCATTAAGAAACGGTCCATTTTTTCAATATTTTTTGTTTTATATTTAAGACACTTCGGATAAATCTGATCGAAATTCTGCATAACGGCCATGACGGAAACGGACAAACAAACGAGGCAAAAAGATATAACCAAGGATTCCAAGAATTGCTCCCAACGGCATAAGAATAAGCAACACGACCCAGATGTTAACTGTTTTAAGAAAAATAATTAAAAAAACAAAATTTAAAGTTAATTAAAAAAATATTTTTCATAAATACAAACGATTGGTGTTGGCATTTCACTGATACATTCACCATTCATATTTTCATATTTTCTAACACGACTTATTTTAAAGGCACAAAAAGAGTAATAAATGATTTAGTAGATAAAAACAGGTAAGAGTTCAATATTAGGGTTGTTAGAAGAATTATAAAATAGAAAATTCTGTTCTGTTAAAATGAATTATCGTTCAATCTTGAATATGATCCACGAGAAAGTTGTCTGCGAATAATTGGTCCAACATAGACATAGGCAAGTATGGCGAATATTGCACTGATTGGCATCAACACCAAAATCGCGAATGCCACGCTCACTATATTCATTTAAAATAATTATAATTGATGAATGTTTTAACAATTGACAATTAAATCAATGAAATGTCATCAGTGAAGCCAACACCAATAAGCACAGAGGTAGAAAGTTATTCCATTAACACATTGCATCGACAAACAAGGACAGAGGCAAGCAGAACCAAAGAGGCAATGGACAATTATGTTTGAAAAGCCACAAAAGCAAATTCATGTTGAAATCTTTTAAAACAATACATTACCTCCACCGGAAGAAACTGTAGCTGGAGGTGGTTGTGGAATAGGCATGTTCGTGCCATAACAATACATCTCATCGGAACCATCAGCACAATCCAGTATGCCATCACAAGCCATCATATTGGTGATGCATCGTTCTTCATTCAAACAACTCCTCAGACGATAGGATGTCTTTTCACAATCTAATAAAATATTTAACAACAATATTCCAGTAAAAAAATTACTAGTCATTAAAGGTAAATCATACCTGAACGAGATACGGTGATATTGAATGATAAATCTTTTTTGATATTAACCGAATCAGTGAAATTATAAACAATGAAAGCATAACCAATGGATCCTTCATAGTAAGCTTGAGTGGTTTGATTTAAGCATAATTCCTTGGTTGCATTGCATTTAGCATGATGAATATTAGATTTTCTGAAACTGATCGCATCGAAAATATCCATTTCGGCTTTGGTTTCTTTCAATTTTTCAGCAAGAGAAATATTGAATTTAATGATTGTTTCGTTGAATGCTTCATTTGGTTTTTGACTAATAATCTGCCATATACAAAACGATGGTGTGTGTTGAGTGGAATTTGTAAAGAATTTAGATGCATTGAATTCAATGGTTTGTGTTTTGCTTTTGGTTATATCGATAGAACCACCACAATTAAAGAATGTCATCGAAATGTCAAATCCTCGGCCAGAATGAGTGAACAACGGCATATTTGTGGTGTCGAATGTAGCAGCTATTGTTCCGTTTGTAAATGAATCAACAATACGATTCAATTTACTTTTGCTATCGTAAGGAATTTGATTGTCTTTCCAAACAAACGACAACTTAGAATTATCTAAATTTAAAAATGTAAGATTATATTAACTGAAATAAAACAAAACCCAATCAATCAACATACCAACTAATTCAATGTCTTTTATGGTGATCAAACAAAGTTTAGTTTTGTTTGTACCGAAAACAACATTCTGGGAGAATCCAACCGGATATTCGCCAGGATAATTTATAGATTGAAACGAATAATTTCGATCTGATGAAATTATATCAGATGTTGATGACAAATAGTTTGGCTTGTTTGTAATGAAGACGTGATTATTTTCATTATTACTGCTAAATGTCAACAAATATGAATATGAACTGTTGAGAGCGTAGCTTGGAAAATATGATTCATGCAATGGTCCTTTGATTGTGGCCAAATTCTTGCTTTTGGAACTCAATTCCCAAAGTTCAATGGATGTATTAGCTGTTATGTTTAAAAATGTAGTGCCCAAAATTGTATACAAAGAGTTAGCATGTTGAGTGTCTTTGGGAATAAACCAGGAACATTTCTCTTTCTTTCCATCGATTTGGAAAGTGGGAGTAACTGTTGAAACGTAATTGCAATCATCTTCGCTAACATGTTTCACAATTAAATCCATTTTTTCCAAACGTCCCGATAATTCAATACGCATCATAGGAAAATTGACGCGAATAGCTGGTGGTAATTTATCAATATTCTCCAAAAATACAAACGGTTTAATGCTTTTTAGGATGGAATCAGTGTTATAGATGGCAATGCTCATTTGAGTTAATTTAATATTTTGATCCAAATAGACGACAAAATTTTTGCTGACAAGAGAATATATGTTAAATATCAATTTTTCTTCATTTTTAGTTTCTGTTATCGGAATTTTAAGTGTTTGCGTTTCATTTAATGAATAAGTTATGTTGTTTGTCATTGCAATTTTTACTGGTGGAACCGTTTTGGATGACTTCGGTGAACCAAAAGGTGAATCATAAACAACCAAAAGTTTTTCATTTTCAAAAAACGTATATATCGATTTGAAATATGGAATAAACGATGATTGCATTGTTGATAGAATCTTAAAATCCGGAATACTATAAACAATCAACAAATCACTTTCATTAGGAAATGAATCCATCTTCTCATCAAACACCAGTTGCAGATATTGTCCTTTTGGAGAACTAAATATTTGAGCACAAGACATTTGAGTTAGTGATTGTTTTTGACGATAATCTTCATCAGGATAAATAATGTTTTCACTTGGGTTGCTAGCACTCAGTTGAAATTCTTTACTACATTCAGCAGTAACAAGCCAATATTCAATGGTTAATGGTTGATCTTTGCCAACTTGAAAATTTTCAATGGTAAAATCGATACTGTAGCCTTTTTGCATATAAATGTCCAGATCTGTAGCATTTGCTTTGAATGTCATATCATCCATCTTGAATGTGAAATTTGGGTTTGAATTAAATTTCAATAAAATCAATCGTTCAGAATATGTTGGAAATGGTTTCAAAGAAAACTTTAAACCATTTAATGAACCATTATCTTGATTTATTGGAAAAGTTATGACGCCAGATTCTTTTAACAGTCGAACAACTGAATAAGAATGATACAACATCACTTCGAATGTTCGTTTGGAGGCATCCTTAATCTTCAAATCTAATTCAAGGGAAATGTTAATGTCTTTGTAATGAGTGAACAAAAGTCCTGGTTGGATAATGGTGTTATTGCCATTGAAACTGTAAAGCGAAATAGTTTTATTTGTATCAAGTGCGGTGATGTAAAATTTATCGGTAGGTTCCAATATTATTCGCGTCAAATCGATAATGATTTGATTAAGTTCTGATGACATTTGCCAATTACATGCTGAATTCTTTGCTGAGTTCAAATTGATCACATTTAAAGGTTGATAACCATCTTCCAAATTAATTTTGATCGGTTTTGAATCATTTTTTGATAAGTCACAGATACTGGCAAATGATACATCTAAAAACAAGAATTATTCAATCAAATTAGAATCGAAAACCAACGAGAAACTTACCCAAAAGGGTGGTAACGAAGACCACAAACAGAATCATATTAAACGAGCGCATTTTTAATTAAATTTCTTTACGCTCACACCTTTTGAAAAAAAATTATTTAAAAAAAGCTGAGTCAAATTACATTGAAAATATAAACAATGTTTATTAAACATACCTTTTTAAATCAGTAAAAATGTTGATTTATGTTTTCGGTATTTTTTAAATTTCGATCATATAATTTAAATAAAAAATCACTAAATATTTAAAATACTGGATAACTCCTACTATCATAAAATACCTGACAATTTATTTTTGAGGCAGGGCTGTAGCTACAAATATTCTCTCGAGCACTTTCATAAAAATATGTTGTTTGATTGGTGATAAAAATTGTGTCACAACGAGAAAACAAAATTCAAACACCCCCGGTTTGATATAGTGTCGATTAATTGGTTTTTTAAACAATTTATTTTTAAACAAATTCAGTTGCTAACCAAAGCAAACCAATAGTGAATGAAGAAAAAATCGTCAACAAACAATGGCTCAATTCAAACTGCTCAATTTACAATATCAATTTGATTAAAAACAACCGAATGACAAATGATGACAATTGAAGAAACAGTTGATAAAAAATGGATATTATTAATCAATCAAAAGTAAAAATGAATGTCATGGCAAAATACGGCCAACGCATAATAATATATTATTATCAGGTGTTTTTTAACACAACCTAACGGCATCTGTGGTACATTTTTGGTATTATAAACAAATCTAAATTTTGCCATCAAAAGATGGCGCCAAATTTGTATAGATTTAAATTTTTTGTCTGTGAGTGGTTGAAAATTTGTTCAAAAAAAGAAAAATATATTCATTTTAGAAAATGATTGAAAATTATTCATTTATTTAAGAATCAAATAAGTTTCTTAGAATCTTAAATAAGACTAAAAAAGTTTTGACATAGAATTTCAATGTTGTTTCATTAATAATTGATCATCTTTGTGATGTTTCATAAATATGATATTAAAATATGAGATTTGAAGTTTAACTGTATTTTTCGATTAACAATTAATTAAAATGAATGATGAACACAAAAATTCAATGAAATATGCGGCATTGAAAAAAACAATTAAAAATAATAAATCAGCTTTTGTTTTACAATCAAATTTATGATTTTATTTTTTTTTAAATTTTAGGTGATTTTTTTGATGAAAAACAACAATGATTTCGGGATGAAAGAAGGCAATTTATAAACAGAATTCTGTTGGTTGATTGACCGGCATCATGATAACCGGGTGTGTCAAATGGAAAATGGCATCAAGCCTTAAAATAGCTGACCACCTTCCTGGTAGCGCTCTTCTTTGCATCCCTAATTAGTCAATATTTGAATATTATATACAAGGCATGTATGATCCCAGGTATAAAACCAAGAATGGTCAAGGCAATGTTGATCAGCAGATCGGCGCCACATCCACGTTCCAAAAGGACACCAATTGGTGGAAAGATGATGGCCAAGATAATCTTACAGATATCCGAACAGGTGAAAGGCATTTTGTTAGTTGGTTTAAAATTCAGCACAACACAACACAAATCGTTTCAGAAACACACTGGCACACCAAACCACAATCACACAATTTTATAGTGAATTATTAAATTTGAAAATGAATTAAAAAATTGATCCGTACAGAATGGCAGCACATGTACAACTGATGATCATCCAAGCACTACCACCATCAACGACAACAACCAACAGTGGCAATTGTCCAACAACAACGGCAATAGCAGCAAAAGCAATAGTTTGGCCAAAAACTAGTCAGTCAGTCAGTCGAGTCAGTCGAGTTAGTCGGTGGTTGGATTGGAATGGAGCAGGAGCACACAATATATAAATACAGACAAGTTTATGGAAGTGTTTTTTATAAGAAGGCTATTGAAATGGTAAATCATCAACATCAGCTAAAGAAATGAAGCAATACTTTCACTCTCCCTCTTTCGGATTGATTTTTTTGTTACACACTCAAACATCCAGACATTTAGACAGACATTGGATATATTTCAATATATTAGATATAACTATGTTTTACAAGCACCAATAACAACAACAACAAAAGGATATACAATGGTAAAATGAGCTTTATAACGATTATTTCACCATGGAGAGAAAAAAGCACGACCACAACCACCAGTCATCATCATCATCATCAACACCATCATCTCATCATAATCAACACCACGACAACTACTTGATTCGTCTACAACGACAATATGCAACAAACAATTGTTAATAATAATAACCAGTTTGGTAGTTTTGGTAGTTTTTTGGATATTATTTTAATAATCAAAGTTGAAACAACAAAAAAAAGAAAAGATTCTTCCATCAACTAGTGAAGTGAAGCGATCAATCACGTATGCTACTATAGTAGTGTGCCATTCAATTGCGCATGGTGATGATGATGCAGTGGTGATTCTCCACCATCATTTGCAATATACCATTCACATACCATTCATACACCATTCATGTACCATTGATGCAACGAGCCATTCTCTTGATTTTCCCTTTGACTGAATCCATGGTTACGTCGTCTCTATAGACTAGTAGTCATTCACTCACTCTGAAGGTCAATTTACTAGTTTGGCTGGTTGTTTGGTTTGGTTAGTTGGTCGATCTACCAGTGAGATGCTATGCTGCTCGACCAGCAAGATCAAGAACTTTCTCTGGCTCTCTCTCTCAAAGACTGGTTCACTTGTACACTTGTCTAAACGTATAATAAAAGAAGAGGAAGTATTCATTATTCGTATAAAAAACAATTTTGTATCAAAATAAACGTTGTTCAACGAGAAAGATGTTTGCTACAATCATCATAAATGGGCGCGGTTTTTGCATTTTTTATGATGATCTACAAACACACTAAAACATGTCTAATCCGAGTTAATAAAATAAAAAAAAAGTTTCAAGGTTCATCTTATGAATCAGTTAATAAATATCCGGTTTTTCATAATTTTGAACAATTATTTTTAAATTAATTGCTAATAAAAAGAATCTTATTATTGAATTTTTACTAATTATTAAAAAATGGTTGCTTAGATGATTGAAATGATGACTAATCGATCTATTGAATTGATTGCATCGTTGAATAAATAAACATTTCCGTCATAAATAAACATAACCTTGCTGTAGCATAGTGACGTATATTGAAAGATGTTTGTGGCTGATGAATGCTGCTTGTCCATCAAGCATCATGATCGGGGTAATTTTTGCACTTGATGATGTTTGTAAACAACAATATTTCTCCTTGTTATCATCAAATGTTTTTTTCAATGTCCACGACAAAAAATCATCAAGAAAAGCCACCAAAAAAATCATAAAATTTGACACTGAGTAGCTGAAAACAAAATATTTTTTTTCACAATTTTCCATGATTTTTTTTCTTGTGAATATTTATTTATGGTTGGTAGGATTAATCTTTCTAGAAATAATCTTTTTCTCTTGTGTCCTGGTTTTGAGCAAACAGTCAATGTTGATAACCAAAAAAAAAGATATTCGTATAATTGGTTAGTTGTTATGGAAACCAGACCGGGTTTTTATATTATTACAATGGTGCCTTAATCCAATGTTTTGGCTAAATATAACAAATTCAATATAATACAAAACATATGACGTTTTACAACACCTGTGTCATTGTATGTGACTCACCTGTCCAATAATAGTGTAATATATCCTAATGCAATATATCCAATTATGGTTATTATTAACGCCCAATGCGACAAAAAAAAATTTTTTTCATAACAACAGAACAAAAAAACTGTATCGTAACAGGAAATTTGTTGTTTTTGTGGCTTCTGTTAGGTAATAAATTTGTAAACGTAATTATTATCCTTGGTAACGATTTTTGTCCATAACACACAATTTAGAACACCTTTTTTCATTGACTTTGAATTCATTTTTGTTTTAATTAAAGACTTGGACCACAAGACTTTTACTTTCGTTTTAAAAAACAAAATTACGAATTTTTCATTCGTTTTTAATCGGTTTGGTTGTTGTTTAAAACAAAAAATCTGAATCTAAAATAAAAACCAAACGAAGCGAAAAATTTCAAGAAATTAAACACAAAGTGAGAGTGAGTGAGTGAGATTTGTTCGATGTCCTCGTTTCGGTTGATGAATTTTGTTTGCTTATCTAAACAAAAATTTTTCTACTTTTCTCTTTTGTCTAGTTTTGTCATTGCATCAACTACACAACTACTAGTTAGTGATGTTATGAAAATGTTGTAATGCAGATAGCGGTTTTTTTGTGTGTAAGATACTGCCGGATTGCTGCCGGATTGGCATCCAACAAAAACATTGGCGTGATTCATTGAAATGGATTGGATCCTGGTTTGTTTGTTTCAGTTTCCTAAATGGTTTGCACGCCAACAACAACATCAAATAGCATCACCCAACATCA
>JAOWBP010051994.1:58721-85381 GCA_028571105.1 Tragopan temminckii | reverse complement strand
GTTTCTTCAGAGAATGACTTCTCTTGTGCAAAACGCAACAATAGTAATTTTAGATCATGAACAGTGCCCAAATAGGAACTTGTTGCCACAAAGTCCCGTTGACCGACTGCATCTTGTAAATAGCTGTTGTGTCGTGATAGAGCATGCGCAAACAGTGACTCGAACACGTTTGGTCCCCATAATGGCAACAATCCATTACAACGTGTGTTGGCATTGTGCAACGATGCTGACTGCCATTCGTCTCGGGTTCGGGCATGTCGAACAGCATCCATGTGACATTCGACATGCACTATGTTGAAGTGTGTCACTGTTGTGTAACCTGTCAAACAGACATATCAATCAATTAGTCAATTAGTTAAGGTCAAACAAAACAAACAACAATTACCGATTGTCTTTCTAGATTTTTCTTCAAACTCTTCCACATTACAACGTTTAGTGAACGTGTAGATGGCCAATACTTTTTGTGGTTGATAAGCATAACCTTCGCGACAAATTGAGCAGACCAAACCTTTTTCCTCTTTCAAATCTCCTTCCATCTTCTTTAACAAATCCGAATCAGCCATCACTTGTCCTTTATCATTAGCTTTCATTCCCAATTCTCCAAGTTGTTTTTCCCTGACCGCCATAGCAATACGTTTCTTTTCTTCTCTAGTTTTCAATCTAATTTCTTCTATTTTGGCTTTAACCGAAGGATTTTCCTTCAAAGCATCCATTAGATTTTCAGCCAAAGTAGCCATATGCGAATCGGATAACACTTGCTCCAAAGCATGGATTATTGGCACACCTTCTTTTGTGATCAACATTTGGGTTGGTTCGTGACCGCAACTCAACCCGGTCAACATCTTGAGCACATATTTCAACGCTGGTCTCGATGTGAATTCTTTCCATTCTTCAGAATTTAACAATACAAAACTTTTCATAGGCGGTGCATTACGAACCAAGTAGTCAATTGCCATCGAAATGAAACCTTCTTCAATCATTCGATTTTTCAATCTGGCTCCGTTCTGGTTTCGTTCAATAGCCGAAACTAATGAACAAAACAATTCATACCAATGATCTGGATTTTCTAATTGTAAATTCTGTGTATCATAATCGTCGAATTCAAAATATGGTCGGAAATTGTTGATCATGGTGGCCATTTTCTCTTGATGACCGATGCACAAAAATGTCACCACTCTTAATATTCGATTATTCAATGAAGCAACATTGCTGGTGAATATGATTGAGTTAGAAGACGAGACTGAATTGATTAACATTTGAATGTCTTCTGGTTGACCACAAGTTTCTTTATTGAAACGATCAAACACTTCTGCTGGTTCTTTGCTGGCCTCAGCCAACAATGTCTCCATGATGGCCAACAGTTGTTCGAAGTAAGATGGCTCACCTGGTGCTGATGGAGAAATCAACAGTTCGGCTTGTGGCTTCTTCAAAAACAGCCGAACAGTGCCAAGCATAATGCTGATTGCATTCAATTCTGGTTGGATCAACGCTCTACGGTTAGACTGCACACGCACACAATAGCCAAACAATTTCAACAAAACAAAAACCAAATTTCTACTGCGATTGTTGATTTCGTTGATGATTTGCAAACGTTCCAGCATGACACTCAAGCCACTAGATTGAGACATGATATTGGCCAATTCAAATAGTTTCTCGTCATCCTTTACAATCGATTCTTTGTTGGATAGATTTTCAATGAATTCTTCTGTTGCATCGCCCATCAGGCCACGAATACGATAAACGATTTTCATTGTGGGGCCAGCCGGATTCACCGAACTGCTGTTGCCGGTAGCAACGCTGGAGCCTAATGGGAATATATTGATGCCGTCAAAACCGATTTCGGAAGCAAGATTCAAGTTGCCGCTACCTGAAGATGACCATGAACTGGATGCTGCTGCACCGGATGTTGACTGGTTGGTGGTTTGTGCATCAGCGCACACAATCTTTTTGTAAACTTCTTTAACAGGTAAATCCAACGAGATGATTTTGTTGTTGACTAACAATTCCAAACCTGAATCATCTTCTAACAGTGAGACCAATTCACATTCTTGGCAGATCTTATTCTTAATATCTCTCATCAAAGGTCCCATGCCGGTATGTTTGGAACTGTATGGATTGCCCAACATTCGTCCTTGTAGGAAGTCTTCTTGTTGAGGGTCTTTCTCCAACGATATGAAAAATTCATCAGCATCCTTCTCTTCTGGGTGAATGATCGAACAGAGCCGTTCAAATATGAAAACTGGGGTTCGCAAGTCTTGCAATGAACACTTTTTAACAGATTCAATGCAAACTTTCATAAAATTTATGGTTTCGGCTTTGGTTCCTGTGGTAAGCAATTCCAATAGTTCCAACAAGGCAGCTTGCGTTTCATCGATCATCTTGGTGCGTTGAACGATGAGCTTTCTAAGAGACAGGTAGCCATCCAATACAAAACCAACCATCGATGATTTGTGGACACGTCTGATTCGTTCATCTCTCATAAACAATTGCATCAATTCAACAAGCTGTCGCAATGCTGAACCTTGAGAGAAATCAGAACTTAAAGTTGATTCTTCCAATTGTTTGAGACGATCGATTTCGGCTGAAATTAACTGTCCAAGATGTTGCAACAGTCCGCATAGTGTCAGGTAATATCGCCAGTGTGAGTTCTTAGCAATGTTGGCAGTTTTAGCTGATGCGCTAAATTCACTGAACACGATTGATCGATACAAATCATAAAATTCTAAACCAATTTCTCCATCCACCTGGCATAGATCGTCTAAGAACGATGTGAACAAATCAATCAGCACACGTTGTTTGCTGGTTAATCGTTCGAAGAGAGCCATCAACAGTTGGCGACATGCAATGCGTAAAGCTTTCGATGTTGGATTGAAAAGAACTTCTTGAATCCAAGTTGAACTTGCAATGCGAACAATAAAACATTCAGATTTCAAATTACGAATTCTGCCAGTTTGATAGAGATAATGCCAACGCGAGAAATATTTCCTTTGCAAATATTCTTCCATTTGATTTGCTTTACTGGCATCTGTTGCATAGTCCAATGTGCGAGATGGAATTTTCAAGTTTCTTTGTTGCCAGGAAGAAAATGTTGATGCCTTGTTGTCAGATGAAAGCCATTGGTTCAAGTCAATTGAAACATTGACCATTAGGGAATCAAATGGTATTTGTGTTGTTTGTCTTTCAACTGGTCTTGAAGTTGATGTTGATTGCACCGATGCTAATTGTTCCACGGTGTTGGTTGAATGTTTTGCATTTGTTTCGGATTTTTTGTCCATTGAAGGTTTGATGATTAAACCATATAGGATTCGCAAACAAGGTAATGTTATGGCTTCCAATACGGCTGGTGATTTGTTTTGCAAAGATAACAAAAACAATTTCATGACACAACGTAATCGTTGTTCCCAGCAATTGTCTTCATTTTCAAACGAACTGGCTAGCAAAGACATTTCATGTCGGATCGAACAAAAATCAATGCTAGTCATGTATCTGGTTTGCAAAACTGAGCCAATCTTTTCAAGCAAAAGATTATTGAATTCTTCCGTCGTTTCCAGATCATCACGAATCAACAAACAAAGCAATGATCGAACTTTGATTCTGAAAGAAGGAGTTCCGATTCGAAGATTGTAATCGATCAATTCACGGAATAAATTTGATGAGCTTAAAATGTTTTTATAACGTGGATTATGGACCAGCGCCTGTAATCAGATCAAATGTTTTATATTAGTTTATTTTTTTTAAGAAAAACATTAATTTGCAAAACAAACCTTTAGCAATATGATGCAATGTTCGATGGTGGCACTGGAGCAGCCATAACAGCGACCAGATTTGAAATCAAAACGAATAACATTTTCAGCATTTGATAACTTCTTTTTCTTGATTTCTCCACCTTGATAATGTTCATCGACATTCAATGCTTGTTTGCATTGTTTTTTAATAGCAGCTGATGTCGATGCAGACAGATCGACCAATGTGGAAGATGACGTCGATGACAGCGAAGTGCTCGAACCACCAAATGTCTTAGCAAAATCTTGTCGATGTTCTTGCAACAATCGTTTAATGTCTTCAAAATTATGTTTGTTTTCACTTTGACGATTATCATAATCGACCAACTCTTTTCTGGTATAGAGAATCTTTTGAACGATTTTGGATAACTCTTCAAAATGAACACGGCAATCGTTGCTATATCGAGATGCCAATTGGTGAATATATCGGTTCACGAACAATGATGAGTTGGCCGTCGACGATGCCGATGTTGTGGAGCCAACACCCGAACTGGACGAAACATTGCCATTGGTGATGTGCTCAACAGAATCACCATTGTACAATGTGCTATGATAATCTTGCGATGCTAGCAACAAATTTTCCAAAGTTGGTCTAATCGATAAAATGATCTTATATAATCTGTCTGCCTTATCCAAAAGAGTGTTAATGGTTTGTACAGCTTTTGAGCGATCTTCTTCATTTTCGATTTCTTCAACAGCCGAAGCTGTGTAACGTGCAGTGAGCACATAATCAAATTTGGCATATTTACAAAATCCACATGAATTGCAGAGGAATGGATCCTTTTCATCGTAATTGATTGCTCGACACTTGTGACATTGGAACACGTTCTCGCCACAATTCGTGCAAACACCAGGATTGGCCAACACCACGGATGAACATCTTGGACATTGCAATGTTTCCGTGGATGAATGTGATGTCTCATAAAAATTGCTATATTCGATCATCAGGTTACAAGCGACAATTGGCAAAGCAAACTCAATCTTGACTTCAGCTTGTGACGGGACCAATGTGATTCGTTTAGCTTTATGCCAAACTGTGTTTTTGTTTTTCAATTCGACCACCGATTGAACCCAACGATTATTATAATAGATCGACAATGTTTTCACCATTTTAGATTTTTTCAATTCCGAAATCTTGACTGTTATCTTGGAAATTGTATGCGCTCCAATCAATTTTACAATTTGTGTATTGGTTGTAAATCTAGAATCCATTTTGATAGAAGATAATTTCACCGGAATGAAATTGATTTCAGGATTATTGCAAACCAAACATGGCTCAGTTTCTAGATAGTAGCCATTCAGTTCCAACAGCGATTGCAATGAATTGTAAATGTTAGAATTGGGATGTTTGATCAGCACTTGATTCTGGTAGCGCAACAAACCGATGGCTGATTCAGCATAAAGACGTTCATTATCAGCTAAACGAGATGTCGTTGCCGAATTGAGGTCGTTGTATTGTGATTTGGATATTGTCAATGTGAAATAACCCAACAGATCAACAAACTGTGATGCTCGTTTTCCATAGTATGCAATGCTTGGCCACAATTGCCAGAACAATGATAAAAATTGTTCTTGTTGTAGTGGTTGTAATGATTCGAAGAACATATACATCAACGAGTGTGTCGCCCAACGTTGTTGTGAAGAATTGGATTCCAACAAGAAAAATTGAATGAAATGTGACAATAGCTGACGATCGAGCACTATGAACACGTAACAGCAAATCACCGATGGATGGCTGCTTGATTTTTCTAATTTGCTTGATGATTCTTTTGATTTATTATCTAAAACAAACAAACAAACAATTACAATCAATAAATACAATCAAATAAAATTAATACAAACCATTCATAATCAAATTATTGGTAAGGCTGTTTTCTTCTGGTTTTTTATTGCTTGAACTTTTGTTGTCCGAGAACAAAGCCAAACTGAGCAATTGGAGAATGATGGACGAGATTCCTTCTCCAAATAAAAACGATATTCGAAACAAAAACGGTACAATTCGTATTTCACGACGACACAATCGTTGCCAATTATGGACACGAGTGCTGGCTATATCCAAACATGCTTTCAGATATTCAACTAAATTAATCAATTGTGAATATGGCAAATTCAACAATCGATGTTGATCAGAAGACATCATCATGGTGCTGGTCTTTTCATCGTTTTGAATGATTGTTCCGATGATGATGCGAATCAATTCATCCAACTGTTCTTCATCATCTAAATCTTCTTCTGTCATGCCAAGATCTTGTAATTTGAATGCCAAATTCGATGAATTGGAAGAATCAAAAAAGTGCAACACTATGATTCGACGAACTGAACGCAAATTAGTTTTAATGGCATAATAATCACGAACTTGTCGATAACGTTCTTTTGATCCAGACAAATTGGACAATAATTTACGAACTTGTTTGCGGATGTATGGCGTAACAGTTGGCAACATCATATATTCACATAATGTTTCAATCCAGGCAACATTGAATTCAATATTGACTGCTTGTTGTTGTTGTAGTGCAGATTTGGCACTTGTTCCATCAGTTTTATTGCCGTCTTTATCTTCGTTATCTTTTCCTTGTCCATTCAAAAACGAAATCAATTTCTTCAATTGATATGGTATTCGCAATGACATTTCGGTCAACAATTCTGGATAGTAATCAAAGACATTATTAGAGAATACCATTGAATTGATTGCTGTACAACTGTTCGACAAATTTGAAATGCTGTTGGTTATGTTGTTCACGACAACTACTCCCGATGTTTCTTGAGCGGCTGCGGCAGCAGCTGCTGCTGCAGATTGCTGTAGAGAAGTTGGAGCACTTGGTGATGTGGGCACGGCTACTTCAGGCAACACCGTGAAAAATGGTCGCAAATCAGTTGGAATAAAATTCATATGTGGCCGGATTTGAATGCTCTTCTTGCTATTATATTCGATCGATGATTGGTCATTTTGGTTTGATGATTTATTTTTATCCGAATCATCTGGTTCAACTTTGTTTAATTGTCGCCAGTGATATTTGAGTAGATGATGAAGTATTGTATAACAATAATCCAATACATTGGCATTTGAATGGATGAGATTGGCAGCTGCCAACAACAGACTGTTGTGGATTTGTGCTGATGATTTGGAATCCGATTTAGATGTTGATGGTGGTGTCGAGGTTGATGCTTTAATGCTTTCTTCATCAAAAGTGACCACAACTGATTTGGAACTAGCTGGTGCTGCTGGTGTTGTTGTTGCTGTCGTGGAAGTTGCTTGAATAATGCTGGCTCTTAACGAATCATTGACCGGCAAATCTTTAGCCAAGAATGTCTGCCACGTAATCATTGGGAAACGTTTGAAATAAGATAGGAATATGCTGAACAATCGCATTGTCAACAAAAGCACTTCATTCTCTGGTTTACGTTCAATACGATCTTTATATTGGGTCAATGCTTTACGGGATGATGATTTGGATGAATGTGCTGGCGATGTTGCGGACGATTCCACAATTGGCATTTCAATAGTTGTCGATGTTGCATTTGTGGGTGCAGATTTCATCAACAAATGATCCAACATTTTCTTCAGCATTTGGTTCAATGTGCTGGCGAATTCTTTTTGATCACATTCCGAGTAATTGGAATCTGTGAGGATGGTGAGTACCTGGAGGAATGGAATCGACTGTATTCCGTTCAATTTGACTATTTCATCAAAACAATTGTTCATTTGTTTCAACAAACACAAACAAAACTTGCTGGCAACCAAACGATGCAAACGCTTCCGATTCTTTTGTGCATCCTTTTGATTTTTAGAACTTGATGCCTTCTCACTTTGCGAATCAACAGATGATTGCTGTTGTGCAGATGATGTGCCAGCATTGCTAGCTTGGTGACACGAACCAGATGTTCCGGCAACATTAGCGCTACCAGAAGCAGGGGCACTACTGCTGCCTGCATTGCCACCACGTTTTATGGTTTCATTTGATTTCGATATTGATTTACTAGTTTTCAATGTATTCGAGCCCGAATGTTGTGATGTTTCCATTGAATTGAACTCGTCTTCATCATCATAATCATCGTGATCTTCTTCTGCTTCAATTGATTCCATTGTTGTGTCTGCTAATTTAATTTCATCATCAAACAATTCTTCATCATCATCATCTGATTCCGAATAATGCGATTGTTGACCAGTTTCAGCTTGAGCTGATTCATGAGCTGGTTCTTGATCTTGAACATCTGGTTGTCGTGCTTGTTCGTTTTGACGTTCTCTTTCTCGTTGTGAACGGAAATCTTCAATAACTTCACCAATAGTGCGATTGGCTTGTGGTTGTCTGGCTTCGAACGATCCATCATATCCAACAATTTCCTCGATGACTCTTGGTTCGGCACTAGCACCTCGTTGTTGTTCTTGAAGACTGAGAGCAATGGCAATTTCCATCATTTCATCTTCGTCCATTGCTTCCAATTCGTCTTCATCATCATCATCGTCTTCCTGGTCTTCATCTTCTTCGTCCACTCTGACATCTTCATCTAGCACTTCTAAAACTTGTTGTTGAACATTTGAATTTGATTCACTAGAATATGAATTCATTTGGAACAATGGGGCATGCGATGACGAGCTGACTGCAGCAGAATTATTATCTTGCTGTGAGATGGAAGCCATGTCCAACTCTTCATCGTCTTCATCATCGTCCTCTTCCTCTTCATCGTCTTCCTCCTCGTCTTCGTCATCTTCTTCTTCATCTTCCCCTGTAATTGATTCATATATTTCTTCTGATTCTTGTTCTCGTCTTAAATTGGCCATTAAATCTTGGAAATATGGAAATTCGCTATCAATGTTCATCAACAGGTTGTGATATGGATCGAATTCAGTGTCCAACAACGATTCCGTTACTCGCTCTAATAAACTAGCAGCAGTATGTGTATCTGTGAAAATTGATTGTCCAGTTGATTGTCGACTTCGGTCGCCTTGTCGATTCGACCACCAAGCACTGCCCGAACTTCTATTGCTTGGTGCAACATTTCTACCGCGTCTTGCACCTTGTCGTCTCAAGCTGCTACTGCTACCAGCAGATGACGTTGATGGCTCGTTTGCAGATGCTGACAAATTACTAGCAATAGCTGAAGTTCTGCTAGTTGAAGATGAAGTTTCACCACTGGCAGACGATGACGAATGCTTGCCAGAATGTTTCCTTTCACGATGTGAACTTTTTGACGAAGCATTCTGCTTATATGAAACAGCTTTCGAATGTTTATCCAAATGACGATAATTACTGCTGGACAATGAATACAATATTCGCAACAATGATGTCTTGGTTGGATAGCTGATTTTAGGATCAGTTGAACATAGCATCTGGGTGATGAGTTGAGATATTTTAGCTATGATCTTTTGTTGATTTTCATGTTGAATTGTTTCTGCCATATTTGATGAGATGGCACGGGTTGATGAATACAATATGAAAACCAATGAATCGACAATAGAATCAATATATCCGAACTGTGATACTTTTGTTAACGGACTCAACAGTTCGTTTGAAGGGCGTTGGTTGTACAGTCGCCAAAACAAATCCATCAGGTAATTTTCAAATTGAATTGTCGATGCAAACACATCACCGGATTGAGTAAAATATTTGCCAATGAAACGAATAAAATTTCGTGGATGTTCGCTCACGGTTTCGCGGAACAATTGCAAGTTGTAGTAGAAGACATTTATGTCGTCGAATGCTCGTTGTTTGAGATTCTCGATGGCAGCTTCGAATATAATTTCACCGCGATGTTCATCATATTGAGCACGATTGGCCAACAATTTTGCCAATAACATGCAAATTGATTTGTCCAAATGTCCACTTAACGAAATAGTTAACAGCTTCGAAGCAATCGACAATGCAGCATCACATTTGATTTTGTATTCATTTCCAATAATCAATTCTCTAGCAGCTATAATTAGCATGATTGTTTCTCTAGTTGGTTGATCAAGATTCAATTCAGATGTTGATTTGGTGAACGAAATCAGTGATTCTAATGCATCGAATGAGCTAGCCAGCAAGCGATTCATAATGAATACTGTTTGATATTTAGAATCAAGAGTTGTGACCGATTCATCATCAGTTATGGTCGGAGCATACAATAACAAACGCAACTTTTGAAGTGGAGATTTCATAATCCATGCTGTTGGTGTTCCAGATGAAGATGATGTTCGTAATGGAACTAGATTGCGTCGTGATGGATCCAAGCTTGACGATGAAGCAGATGATGTATCGGCTGCTAGTGAGGACAAAGGCATGGCACCCTCATCTTCATTGGACAATCCCGTCGAATCTCTTAGTCGTCCATAGACACGGATATTATCCACAATGGTGACTTGATTTGGATCACCGCTTGGTGCAAAACGTATGCTCAACGTATTAGTTGCCATCACTTTTTTCATTTCTGATCTAGTGAATGGAATGTCAAACCATCGATGACGATTGATGGCAACCCATATTGTACGACCAAACACTTCGATTGCAGTTGGTGCACGAGCAGGATCACACACACCAAGATTAACTCGTATGCCGGCCATTAGATATTCAAATGCTCCTGTTTGTGTGACGGTTATGGTGAAACCATTCGGTTTGGTACAAGCAATGTACATGTTGGCTGTATTCAAACGATTCTTGATTTGTTGCGTGTTGTACACTTCCAACACATCTGATCCACCGAATTCAATCTCATTCATCAATACGCATCGTTCGAAAAAATCAACAGCAAAACGAGGTGTTCGTTGGGTGGTTGATGTGGACGAGCCACTTGCTTGTTCGATGTTGGATGCCATTTTTGAGTGTGACGATTTAGATATCTTTGAACTGGAATACGATGGCATTTCATCAAGATTATGAAAATGTGGCTTCAACCAAAAATTAGTATGTTCTTGTGTGGCACGATGAAAACGCAATGAGCCATCGTCACACAACGAAATCAATGTGGTCACTTTGGAATTGTTCACAAAATTGTTCGTTCCATTAATGGACGGCACAGTCGACACGGCAACAAAATCGATTATTTTCTTTTTTGGTTTCAATTCCTGTACCTTGATGGATGTTGATTTGATCATAAAACAAACTGGATTGTTGGTGTTCATGGTCAGCGCATAGACCAATCCAGGATGAGACAACACTTCGGTCCACTGGAACAATGGCTGCAATTGTGAAGTGAGTGCCGTTGTCGGACTGGTCGATGATGATGTTTCAGTTGTTGTTGCTGTTGTTGATTGATTCATATTTGACAAGAACAAATCTTGGCTAGTAGTTGGTGCTGAATATAAATCCAATGAAGTGACATTGGTTATTTGTTGCATGTAAATGTCGTCGATGGTGAACGGAGCACAAAACGAACTGCCATTCAAATAGCTCACAAACAACATTTGCAACAGGTGAGAATAGTAGATTGAAAATCCAACCAATGTTTGCTGACAAGATGGAGACCACGATTCAGGGTATGAAACATTCAATATTGATGTGACAAAGAATGTGTCATTAGATTTGGTTGATCTACTATCAGCATTCATTTCTTGTGCATAAATATGTCCTCTACTTGAAAATATCAATATAAAACGCTTTGTTTTTCCATTCTCTTCACAGCAGAAAAACGCCATATCACGAATCTTTCTGGATGGTATCGAGAAATGATAGATTGGAATTTCGTGATTATTTTCATCTAAATTATCTTGTGACAAATCATATATCTTTATGAAATCCAATGTTATAATAGCCAATTCTGATGGCGAATCAGGGAACCAATATGTTTTGATGATGTGGTTGTTATTGTTGAGCGACATTGGCAACGCGTAATGTCCTTTGATGGCACCGTTCCTGGCTATTTTAAGAATGTGACATTCTTTCAGACCAGAAACGGATATTAATTCTTCATTTAATGCATTATGAGAAATTGTCATTATGGTGAACGGAAATGATGCATTGGCAATCTTTTGCAAGTTCAATTTCTTTCTTGTATTGGAATAAACTTGTCCAAGCAAATGATTTAGTTGAATGATTGATAGACGATTCTTGTCGTGCGCCACAACCAACAGACAAGGATTCGACATTTGTGTTTGTGATTGTTGTTGTTGGTGATGTTGGATTGGTGAAGTGCACGTTGTAGAATTGTTTCCGAGCACAAGCATCGATATTCGACGAACAATTGCTCCGGTGATCAATGTCAAATGACGAACCGAATGTGATTGTTCATTTGTAATTTGAACATTATCAAACATTGAATCTTGCCAACATTTAATCGGCACCATGATTTGTTCACATTTCTCGATGGACAACGGCACAGTGCGACTTGTAAGCAAATTAAATTCATTTCGGATGTTGGCCAAATAACCAAGCTCGGAATCATTTTGGAAAAAATTTTCCAATATCGGAACAAAAAACTCAACCAACGAGAGAATGGTGTCAGATATTGGTGTTATAAACGATATCAACAAATTAGAAAAGCTTTCCAAATGTTCATATTTCAATCCAAAACGATCATAATTCTGGACGATTGTTTGGTTATTAAACTTATTCTTTGATAATTTATAATTGTCCGATAATTTTGAATAATAGGAATCTATTTGCAATAATTTAATTAATTAAAAAAATTAAATTACAATTAACAAAAATGCAAAAACTTACCTAAAGAATAGAAAGAAGTGTACCAATACTTTGAGATTCTCATTGATCCAATTTTATCATATAGATTCTTCATTGAATCATTAATACTATTCGTTTTGTTTGGTTGACTTTTCTTTTTTCGTTCTTTATTGCTATTTTTGTTAGCATCTGTATTGGTGGTGTTTGGTTGACGTGCGACCAATGCTTTACACGATCCGTCTTGATTAGCGCCACAATCACAAAAGAATGAACCATTCTTGGAATATGTTATGTCGTGGTTACGATGACACACTTTCGCGCAAACCGAACACACACCAACACCGTCCAACATTTTACAAGTATGACAATGATACCAATGTTGAGTGATGAATTCTTTTTGTGTTTGAGTGAAAGTGCACAATTTCAGTGCGAGCTGTTCTTCATTTTCGTATTCATCTTCCACTTCATCATTGGATTCATTAGCATTAGCATCATCATCACAATCGTAATCATCATCAATGAAAACACGTGTTGAACAACAAGATTGTTTTGATGAATCTTTTTTATCTTTATCATCTTTCTTCGAGCTACCACTAACATCTTCACTTGTGTTGGCTGGTTGGTCTTTTCGATTTTTTAGATAAATGAATTTATATTCAAGAGCATTGAAAATATCAGACAAATATGCTAGCATTTGGTAACAAGATTCAATTAGAAAACGCGGCTTGCCTTGTGTCACAGAACTTTCTATCTTTTTCAATGTTTCTTTGTTTGAAAAATAATCTTTACAAATTATAAGCCAATTAATGATCTCATGAATCAATTTAAAATGGCCAGTTGGCTTTCCAGAAATCTGATAAGAATTATCCGCATTTCCAGTAGCTGACATGAGATATATGAGAGCAGTGAACACGCCAGAGAAATACAAGAATACATTATTGGATTGAAGATAAGTGTCTGTTAATAATGTATGAGCATTTTGAATCAAAGCTTCTGCCATTGAAACCAAAACAATCTCATCAAATCTGCTAGTTCCTTTGATCGCAAAACAAATAAATCTAAATAACATCTTGAGATTGCTATTGGAATTATCATCGATATAGAATTTTGTTTCAGTTGTTTTAGTGACCGTCGCACCAAATTCAATCAATTCTTCATTTGGTGCTGTTCGATGGAACAACACTAAGTTGAACCATTTAGACAATAACTGCACACGATCTTGGTGTTCGGCCAATGCAGATGACAGCTTAGAACAAATTCGAATCAATGCAGTTTCATCTGGATATTTCTGCGATTGAGCCAAAATAATTTTGATCAATTTCATCACACTGTAAGCATAACCAGACGTGGCCAATGGATGAGATGTTACTTCGATTAAATCCAACAAGCTATAATTCGGAAACATAATCTGTTGTTGGTTTGGAGCAACGCCCGTTGGAGTCGAAGATGATTCTTCACAAAGAAATTCTTCAAAAGCAAACACGCCTGCCGAACTCTCGAGAATCTTGGCAAAAAATTTGCAAAATTCCAACGAACAAATCTGAAATATCTTTTGTAACTTGGTCTTTTCATTGGTTTTGAGTTGAGGAAAGAGCGGATGATTAAATATTGTCATTATGAAGAAAGCGTTCCCAATGAAATATAGATACAATGTTGAATAGTTGTTTTCGTTTGATTTTGAATCATTTCGCTCAAATAATTTATTCAATATTAGATTCGACATTGAATTGCTGACCGGGAATGAGCCTGTACTCAAATTCAATTGCAACATCAAACAGTTCACAAATGAATCGTTTTGTTGATGCAATTCTTTTTTCCTATTAAAATTAATAAAATAGATTATATAACGAATTCAAAATTCAAAATTTTGCAAAACACTTACGAATAAATCAATTCTATAAACTTGAACAATTTGACCATAAATTGTTTAAGTTTAGTCCAAGTCATATTTGCATAACCAGTATCAACAGAACTAACATTTGGTGTGTCGATGATGGCATATTTTTCGTTCATGAATGCTGAAAAATGGCAAAGATTGTTTGATTGTTTAGAAGCAGCATTCGATGAAGCAGTAGATGAAGCAGATGATTGAGGCAATTCGATTAATGGTAAATCAAACATGACAACTTTCTGAAACAATGATGTCAATTCACTATCGGTTATATTACGTTCACTGTCCACATATATTCGATTCCATTGGTCGATCTTGCTCACAATTGATTGTGGCAGATAATCCACAATCTTTGATGATATTTCTGATAAATTCTGTTCAAACGAAGTAGTCGAACAAATATTGAGCATGCAACGAAAGAACAAATAATTCATATCAGCATTATCATTACGACCAGCATTGGTAAGTGGGCCATCATATAGCAATACGGCATTGATCTCATTATGAATTTTTTCATATAATCCTAAAAATAAATTCAAATAATTTTCAATCAATTCTTGACTTGGAAGACTGGATTGTTGGTCGGATAGCGAACTCTTTTTAGACGAGGATTTTGATGGTTTGAATTCGTCGTTAAATAATGAAACAACTCGATCCAGGTAAATGTCCATCGTTAGTAATGTGAAAAACTTTGGAAATTGATAATATTGCAATGGTAATAATTGCTTTTGTTGGGTTAACAGAAGATTTTTAACACAAGACAAATTGGAAATGTTGTTGTTAGAATGGCTGTATCGGAAGAATGGCCAAGCCAAAGCTTTCATCAAGTGATAATTAAATTCCAACGAATTGAATCGTTTAGTGAAATCATTGATTAGTGTCTCGATTGTGGCAGGTGTTGGTTTGCTGCCATACAAATCATTGTTCATGTTCATTTCATTGCTGGTGTAATTTGGATTTCCCATTTTACTGAGCAGATCAGCCACCCAATTACATACGGGACGATTATTGGCGAATCTAGGCATCCACACGCACATGTTCAATATTCGTGATGCATCAATTGAAACAAAGTTTTGATCATCCCTAATCGACAAATCAGTAGCAATGACAATGTCTTGTAGAAATTCTAAACTAGGTGGCAATTGATTCAGCAAACGCCACATCGTTCCAAACGTGTAATCCATGGCACATAAACCAAAAGCTCCAAACTGTGGATAACGAATCTGTTCAGTTGAATCTTCATCTTGGATGCGCGAATCAAAATCATATTGATAGCCAAGAAATTGTAACAAATTCAATAACGAATTATAAAATTGATCGTATGTCAATGTTGAAAAGCCAGCCATCATGAAATTGCATGCGATGCCATCTAATTTTGGTTTAAAATTTCTTAACATTGAACTTTTTGGTGGTGAATTGGACACGTCCATTAGATGATAAAAACGTGGATGTATGATGAAGTCAAAAAAGTTCAAATTCAAATTGTTTGACAAATTCAAATTGGCTGAATTGTTCGAAGTGAACTTTAGCGAACTGGATTTGTAATTGGAGATCAAATAATTGAAAAAATTCAATTCTAATTTTTTATCCACAAAAAATTTTATATTCCTGAACGAATCAGGATATTTTTCCAATTCTTCCAATTCAACTTTATTAAGATCTTCCTTAGAATTCGGTGGTGGTTGTTGATCTCTGTTCAAGATCAAATTCAACAAATTATGATTGATCTGTTCGAACAAATATGCTGGCGTGTCATATAGATTCTTGCACATATACTCGAACAAATGCAACAATCGTCCAATGAACAATATTTGTGGTGCAGATATTGAACATTTGTTCGCATTCAATTTCACTGATATTTCATTCAATGCCAAACCAACCAACGAGAAAACATGTTTCCTTTGTAATAATTTCAAATTATGAAACAAAAACAACATTAGCTGAGCATGTTCAACATTCAAATCTTCTTGAAAATCAGGACATTCGCTGTTGAAGAAGGCAAGTTCGCCTTTGAACGATAATGCTGACTGTTTGAGTTTGTTAATGAATCCACGCCATATTAAAATGGTGGTAGAGTTCAAATCCAACTTTATGTCATCCTGTTCTTTATGTTGTCTCAACAGAATGATTTGTGCCAAAATGGCCAAACTGCGAACACCGTGGTGCAATGGCCACGAGCTTTCTGAATCGAAGCTTGGTTTAAATCCCAAATAAGCTAACAATGAATTTTGTTGTTCATCAGACAATATTTGCATTGCAATCAAATTGTGCATTAACGAAGTCAATGAACTAGAAAACCGATAAAATGTCTTTGATGACAACGGTGACAATGTTTGTTGAATGAAAATATCGTTATCCATTTCTGAATCCAAATCTTGAATGACGTGTGCTAATACAATCAATTGTGCATCGGTGAGCATTTGCTTAAAATACGATCTTAGTGCATCAATTTTCGAACAAATATAATAACAATTGAGATGATCCAATATTGAAATGACTAGCTCATAATGGCTATCAATGTCTTGTTCCAACATTGTTTTCAAATCTGACTGACGTTTGTTAGTATCATTTTCCGAGTTGTTTTGTTGATTGAATTGTTCATTGAACGTTTCAAACAAAAGTGAATGTTGCGTATTGACATCTTCATAATCATCAGCTGTACTTTCTCCAGTGATAGCTGATTGATTTTTTTGATTTTCTATAAATTTCTTGGCCATTGAGGAAACATCATCATCGTCTAGTAGCGCTAGAAGTGTTTGATAATTATCACTACTTCCAGTGCTGCTATTAGCTTCTTCAGCCATAGCATTGGCTGGTATTTTACAGCTTGAATGCCGTAATAATGTTGCGCGACGATATCCGGCTGATAGATAACTGAACAATAAATGTATTACATTTAGATTTGATGATACGATCATATCGATTCGTTGCCATGCACTGTAATGTCCAAATTTGTTGTATTTTAATGTAGAATTTATTGCACGAACAGAAGTGCTGGTCGCTGTCGGTGTGGGTGTTGTTGTTGTTGACGAACCAATCGCTCCACAGCTTGGTATTGAAGTTTTTGATGAACTTGGACTCAATTCTGCTGGCGTTGGATTTGGTGTGGTGGTGGCACTTTGCTGGCCAGAACCTTGTCCACTAGGTACATTGAATAAAAATTTCTTGAAAAAATTAAGCTCACGAATATTATGATCAGAAACATTGTCGATTGTATCATCTAGTATGTTATTTTGATCACCAAATTCCAAATGTAAATCATCCAACAAGAATGACATTAATCTTAATGCATGTTTGGCCAGCGGAATACAAAGATAACTGTATCCTTGTTGACGTTTGGCGAGCGATGTTGGCGCTTGTTTGTTGTTCAAAATCATTTGCAATCCAGAGAACAGCATCCATGCAGTGAACATGTGAGCGTTTTGACTGATTTGTCCAGCAACACGATTCGATTGCCTGAATATGTCGAACACTTTATTATAGAGCGATAAACTTTTTTCGATGATGTCCAACGTTAAGCGCTCGCTGTTGGATAGTTCAGCCAGATCGGAACCTTTTGATCCGTTTGACTCATAGTTAGCGTGCATTATTAACGACAAACAGGCATTTAGACAGGCTTGTACAATGACAATCATTTTAGATATACGATCACAGCTTAATGGCTCAAGTAAACGATTCAATGCAAATACAATGTTCACTAAGTCAATATCGGCAGCAATACGATCACAGATCAAATCGAAATTTGTATTGTCCAAACGGATTAACCTGAGGTTGGCACCTTCTTCTATAGCCAACAGATGCAAAACGTATGGACGAAGCAATGTATAATTATTGATCAAATTCAATATTGATGTTGCACCGCCAATATATTGAAAATACATTTGATTTTGGCTGATCAGATAAGATCGAATCTGTTGAATCGATTGGTTCTTTGTCAGATGCATTGCATTAGCTGAATTTGGCGATATTGACATCGTCGGCATCGTACATTTCAATTCATTGGTTGGTGTTGAAACAGCAGCAGAAGAAATGGCAGTCGATGCATTCAACGATGATGATACATTGACATTGTCTGGTGTTGATGCAGCAGCAGAAGCAATTGGAATATTTGTTGACAAGATGAATGGCGTTAATAGCTGGTCAAAAAATTCTTCTTTTGAATTTCGTTCTAAAGGACCAGGCGTGGTTAAACGTATTCGTTTGACTGAAGATTGCGATGATGTAATTGTTATTGGATTGGATGCTTGTTGTGAAAGGGAAGCTTTGGTGGCCAATTCGGCTTCAAAATTCATAGTCGTATGCAAACGCAATGTATCTGGCATCGGTTTCATTCGTAACATTTGACAAAGTGAAATTAAATCTTGACTGGAAAGTACAGATGCGTCTGATCTATCTGTCAGCAAACATTGTTCACCATCCAGCAACATGAAGCTCAAAAACTTAATCATACGATATTTTAAGAAATAGCGGTAATATTCTTCACTATCATAGCTCAACTGATGAAATTCTTTCATCTTTTGCAATAACACCGGATTCATATCGATATAATTGTTTTCATCTTCTTGATACTGAGATATTTCACCCAATAAAAATTGAAGGATATAAACTAATATTTCTGATACCAAAGATAAACATGATCTTGATATTAAATGAGTTTCAGTTAACAAAACATGACCACATAGAGTCATCAAAGGCATCAAATATAGGCGTTCGTTTGTCGAAAAATGAGACAAATTCTTCTTGCTATTCAAATTTAAACAAAAAAAAATTATGAAAAACAATTGTGACATTTGTTTTCTTTAGAAAACTTACCATAATTCCAATGTTTTTATAATAGTTTCCAACTCTTGTCTGGAAATAACAGTGGCCATCACTTTACCACTATCAGCAGTGGATTTGATTGTGCCAGTGTTTGATGTTGTATTGGTGGAATTATCATCATCTTGGCCAATGGATGATGAACCACCGGCACCAAGAATGACCACATCATCAATATATGATTTTATGGCATCTGATTCAAACGATGTTGAAACATTTGAACCGGTTGTTGTTGTTAAATTTTGTGTTGTTTGTTGTTGTTGACACGATTCCAACAGGGACAAATACGGCCCAGTGAAAAAATCAATCAACAATTTCAATCGTTCTTTTGTTTCATCCATTTTTCTAGTAGTTGACAATGGACGACCGACCAAGAACGATGATGAATCATTCAAGGATGTTGTTTGTTGTTGTTGTTGGTCGTCGTTAAGTTGTCTTTAAAAATAAATCTGCCCCACACGCAAACACCGCACAAACACAGCAGTGAAGTGAAGCCCGATTCCAATGAAAAAAAAAGAAACGAATCTTCTAGTAATTTAATCTGCGTTTCTTTTTATGTGTTATTGTCTTCTTTGTGTTTGTGTGTGTGTAAGTTATATTCTTGGAGCGCGTATATGAGAGCACAGAACACAAATACAGAATTATAATTCTTGCCAACAACAAAATGCCAGCAGCTATTGCAACAACAGCAAAAAACGAAAAATATGCTGGTTGGCTTCGAACACTAAGACGTAAAACTGATTCGCTTTTTTTCACACTGTCTTCTTGTGTGTCTTCTAAAAATATAAATCACTTTGAATGAATTTAAAAATTCGTTATTATTGTTAATGATGGTAATGTTGTTGTTGTTAGTTGGTTGATGATTCTTGATGAAGAACAAATGTCAATTCAAGACGAACTAAAAATTCCACACTAAAATAGACTTTTTGAAAACGAATGTTGACAATGTTGTCCAGTGGATAATTATCCCCCGAAACAAAAAACGCTAATAACACGAAAATTAGAAAACAAACAAGGATAAAAGGACACAATTTTATAATCAAATTACCAAAATAACAAAAAAAATCAATTAAAAATTAAAATTTTAATTTTCATGACTCACCAACCAACCTTGCCAAACAAAATTTGCTGTTTTTTTTGCTGGACCCAAAAACAATCGAAAACAAAATTAAATTTTCTTGATGTTTCTTCTTTTTGTAAAAAATATGTTTTTGTTAGAAGGAAGTTTCCAGACCAAATTTTATAATGTGAGATGTGTGTGTGTGTGTGTGTGTGATGATGGTCTAAAAAACGTAATAATTCGCTTGAAATGTGAATGAAATGAGAAAAAAAGCAAGAAAAAACACACACACACACAACATTCGATTCAATAAAATAATTTTGCTAGCAGCATAAGTTAATGAACGCAACACCAACACAATCAAAATTCGTCATAGCGGCATGAACGGATGTTGTGCTGTGGTTGGTTGTGGCGTGCTCGTTTTAATACTCAGTTTGTTTTTCAGTTGCTATGATTGTGTTGCCATAATTCAGCTTTTTGATCATTAGTTTCAATTGTCAATTATTGTCGTTTTGGCAACCTCAGTGTCAATTCATGTTTTTCGGAGATTTTTTTTTTCGTTTGATAAAATAAAACAAAGAATCGTTTCTAGAAGAATCGATCTTGTTGTTGTTCTGTTTGAACAGAATAATCAGGAAATATTTTTTGTTCTTAAATAATAAAACAAACAAAAACATATTATGAATTCTGTAATATTCTTGGTAACGACTTTTATGAATAGCAACGGACAGAAGACTTTGTGTGTGTGTGTAAAAGTCTGACGTGTTGTGAATGATCGAAAACCTGCCGCTGTTTTGTTTGGTGTAACACGTAAACATTTCAATTTCGTCTACCGAATTGTTATCAAATAATTTATTTATTTAATTTGATTGATTGGTTTGGCTTGTTGGTGGATTTTTATCGAAGACAGAATTTTACAGAATGGGTGGAACACAATCCTTGGAGATACCGGGCGGTGGAACCGAAGGTTACCATGTTTTAAAGGTTGGTTGAATTGTTCATTTTAATGATTTTTCTGGTTATAAGCAAACCAAATGGTTTCATGTCTCCCTAATTATCATCTTTTAGGTGCAAGATGATTCACCAGGATCAAGAGCTGGCTTAGAACCATATTTTGATTTCATCATTGCTGCTGGCAATACAAGATTGGTATGTTTTGTTTGCCGGTTGTTTGCCAATTTGATGAATTAATTGATCATTAATTTTGTATTTTAATTAGAACGAAATGAACGATGATCTTAAAGACATATTAAAATCGCATATTGATAAACCATTGAAATTATTGGTGTTCAATTCGAAACATCGAAATGTTCGTGCATTAGACATTGTACCAAGTAAAAATTGGAATGGGCAAGGTTTGCTTGGTGTCAGCATTCGTTTTGCATCATTCGAAAATGCAAACGAAAATGTTTGGCATGTTTTGGATGTTGCACCAAACTCACCAGCAGACATTGCCGGGCTCAAATCATACAGCGATTATATTATTGGGGCTGATTCGTTTTTACAAGATGTAATGTGAAAAACATTTGTTTTTAATTTTTTGTAAAACTAATATTTGTTTGTTTGTAGACTGATGATATATTCAATTTGATACAATCGTACGAAGGCAAACCATTAAAATTGTTTGTCTATAATTGTGAATCGGATACTTGTCGCGAAGTGACAATTGTGCCTAATTCGTAAGTTATAATTCGTCTGTCCATTGTTCGTAGTTGATAAATTAAAATAAATCCTGTTTTTGTGTTATAGAAATTGGGGCGGAACAGGTCTTTTAGGGTGTGACATTGGATATGGCTATTTGCATCGAATTCCCAAGCCTAAAACTGAGTTATCATCAACTACGCCACTTTTATCCGTATCTAATGATCCTGCCATTTCATCTCCGTCGGTTTCGGCACCTGTTTCCTCGCCCAGTGTTTCCCAATCAACACCCGGCATGATGAACATAATGACATCGGCCTCGTCATCGCCATCGGTTCCTATTATTCCGGCTGCCTCCCTACCCGGAACCGAGTCATCATCAAGCCAAATTGGATCAAACCCAACAACAACCACAACCACGATTGCTGCAACGAACAATTTACCAGCACAGCCCCAGCAGCCATCGATCTCGTCAGGCGGATCATCTAACCTGTTATCGTTATTGACCAGTACAACGGCAGGTGGCATTCTATCTCCAACGTTTAGTTTACCAACATATGCCCCAATGCCGCCCTCAAGCACTAGCACGGTTAGCAGTGGTGCAATATCGCCTGAGACAACATCGAATACTGCACCGTCAATATCATCACCAATTCCATCTACCATATCTACATCTTCAACATCGGTTCTTCCTCCGCCGCCAACTGGCCCATTACCAAAATCGATGCCCCCGATCGGTGGTGCTTCAACAGCTGCATCAATCAGTGGTCCAGCACCATCGGTTTTTCCCTCGCCTTTATTGTCAAAAAATCTATACAATCCAAGCACGTCATATTTCACTCCGTCTCCATTGTATAACAGTGCCGGTCCAGTTGGTCCAATCCTTCCGACACCTGCCATGTCGAGCAGTTCTTATTCGATGCCCGGTGCGGTCAATACCCAAACGCCTGCCACATCATATGTAACTTCCAATCTGGCACAATCGTTTGCAAACACATTAAATTTAAATAACCCGCCACCATCAACAACACCGTCATCGAGTGTTGGTGGTGCGATGTCGATGCCACCCAAAATGCCATCATCAACAGCTAGTGCATTGTCTGGAGCACCACCAAGTTCAGGCTTATCTCAACCACCAATGTTCACATCTGGTTATGGTGGTATGAATCGACCAACATATGCACCGAATGCTGGTGATGCAATGACCGCTTATCCAGGAGCAGCTGGAACAAGCAACCGAGCCCCGCCACCCACAGCTCCAACATCATCAAGCACGCAATACAATACATTGTATGGCTCAGTGATACCTCCGCCCAGTAGCATTTCAATGTTTAACCCAGCTGCTTCAACTCCTAATGTTCAACCTTCTGCGCCTTCTTCATCGACAAGCACCCAATCTCAACAGGTTACATCAACATCACAATGACATAATTTATAATGCATGATTTTATGATAACCCTACAAGATGATGACACACTCCAACAAAAAGGGTTAAAACAAAAAACAGATTTTACACAAAATTATTATTAAATTTTGTTATTTCATTATTGAAATTTATAAAATAAAATTGCATTTTATAAAAAAAATTCGAATTTAATTTAACAAAAAACAATGGAGAAATTTTCCATATAAATATCAATATTTGTCAGCATTTTTCTGGAAATATTGGAATTTTTTTTTGAAATTTTGGTTTTAGATTTTGTTATTTGAGTTATTTTTTGATCTTCGAGGTAAATTTTTGTGATTTGTTTTGACAAAAAAAGCAAATTTAATTTAGTTTTTTCCCAGTGATTAGCAAATAATATGGGATGCGCTACATCGAGTATGTTTGTTTGTGTGCCATGTTTTTTGTTCAATGTTGATCTAATTGTTATTTTTTTTTGTTAAATTTAGAAAATGTGGAACCATCAATTCGTGCCGCTGTCCAACAACCTGTTAATACGACAGCACATCAACACCAGAAATTAGCTCCACCACCAGCACCCGGCCCTGTCCAACAGGTTTTGCCGCAACCTCCAACCCTGCCAGCGGAAATCCAAACCAAACCAGAGAATGTGGAATTAAACAAAATTGAACCTAAAACATTTAGCATTGGTGCCGATCCTAACCAAAAACTGAAGGATACATTGTCCAAACCAGATAGCGATGTTTTATCAACGGCCGGATCAAATGCTCAGTCTGTTTTGAGCAATAGTGTCACATCGTTGGTCGATAAGAATACATCAGCTTCCGGGTTGAAATCATCTGCTATTTCGGTAGATGGATGCTCAACAGCAATCGCAAGCTCAGCGATCAGCAGTGGCGTACCTGGTGGAAGTAGCGCTGTCAGCAGCAAAATCAGCAGCAATGTTGCTGGAAGCAAGCTGACAAGTAAGTTATCGAGCAGTTGTATTGGCAGTAGTACAGCACCATCTGGTCATAATAAATCAAGCAAAATCCAAAGCAATGTGATTAGCTCGTTGGCTACATCTTCGATTGGCAGCAGCCAAATAACCAGCAAAAATGAAGCCAAATCAAAAGCTGGCAACAGTGTTGTTGGCTCGAAGACATCCAGCAAGGCCAGCGCAGTTGGCTCAAAGGCAGCCAGCAAAAATAGCCAAGTGGCCGGTTCTAGCCAAGCATCTTCCACGGCAGATGCCAAAAATTCGTCAAAGCCGGCATCGAGCATTGCTGAGAGCACAGCCAGCAGTCAACAAAGTCAAACCATGTCCACCGTTTTCTCCACACAGTCAAAGAAACAAGAATCAAAAAGTAAAAACAAGTAGTTGGGCTAAATGAACTTTGGTCCCACACCCGGAAGGGTTAACCATAATTTTTTCTGTTGAAAATTAAATTAAATTGTTCAACAACATTCAAATAATAATTTGGCTGATGAAGAATTTCTTTTAAATAGAACTACCGAAAAATAGTTGACCAGTTTTTGAATTTGACAAAATGTCTAAATCATTTTCCAAATCCTTGTCCAAAGATTTAAAACATTTGTACGAAGAGAGCATTGCTCGTAACCATTGCATGTTGTCCGAACATCGCCATATCAACCCAGTAAAACAATTTTTATATGAGACTTGTCCAAAGAAGACCATTTATTTCACCAAGCAACTATTACCTCAATATTCAGTTCATAATCTTGGAAAAACATTGTCAAATTGTTGCAATGAAGCATTGCAAGCTGTGCCACCATTTAGACATCAACAAGATCTCATTGATCACCGTCGATTATATCAGCGTGATTTAAGGGAATATTGTGCAGATAACAACACAATACTCTTGCCAAATGGCCCGGTTCAAACTTCAAACCAACAATTTGACCAATTATATGAAAAACTAATATTGGAAAGTAATGAGCTGTTATGGAGCTGTAGTGAATGTCGATTCATGCTGGAAATGATGAAACCAGCATATGGACAGGAAAGCAGCTTATTCAACAATAATGTTCTTAACGAATTAATCGCACAAATATCAAACATATTAGTTGACATTGAACTACAAAATGAATTATCATTGTTATCAGTTTATGAAACACGATGCGAACAATTGGAACGAGTAGTATTGATGCCGCAATTACAAGATACTAGATTTCACTTCCAAATGGAACAAAATGAACAATTGTTTATAATGTTGGAATCGTGGGCAACACGTTTACGAAACCATTATGGATGTCTATATCAATTTGCTCATAAAAATCGTCAATCCATACTTGAAGCATTTAAATCAGCATCTCATTATACTGATCATTATCATTCTTAACCATCAAAAATTCGAATTATTTTTCCACACACGCAAAAAAAATCGATTCGAATGAATAATTTAAAAAATGAAAAATTCTAAAAAATGGACGCATGCGCGTTACGTTTGGTGTGCACGTTTAATGATGCATTCACAGTGAGAGTTTGGTAGAATTTTGGATCGTGAGCCGACTAGCTGGCCGAAACCCTAATATGTCAAGTGAATGATCCACTACTCCCTGATCATATGCATCAGCTGTACCAGCATATTATTATTATATTGTTCTGCTTCTGCTCTTGCTGTGTGTGTATGTGTGCACATCTTTCACCAACCGAATCCATGGATTCTGTTCATTTTTGTGGAACTCGCTTCCTCCCTCCACAACAATAACAACAACAACAACATTGAATTGAAAATAACATTATAATGTAATATATTGTCATCATATATTATTATTATAATAATGTGGCTGCTTTAAAGCTAGCGGCATCACTATCTACATTCTCACACACCAGAAAATTCGCTCTCCTGGTTCCTGGTTCGTTCTCGGTTCATTATTTTTCTCTTCTGGTTGTTTGGATTCGACTCCTAGATTCTCCAAAAGCTTCTCTATTCTCGCTTCGTTTGACTCGGAAAAAAATCATCAACAAGAAGAACACAAGAAGATAACAAGAAAAAACTCAATTCCCAAGTTCAATTGGAGGTTTTTTGATGTTAGCTGAATGTTCTGTTTTGTTTTGTGTGATGCTTTGTTGAGCAACCAAACAAGCAACAACAATACACAAAAATCAGGTATTTTTCCATTTAACTAATTTTTGTTTGTTTATTCATTTCCGTTTTTTTCTTCTTAAAGATTTTCTTTAGGATTCTTTTTTGTGGAACCCGGATTTTTAGTGTTCCGGTTTTGATTGTTTGTTTGTTCTTCCAGTCGATCAATCAATCAAAACAACAAACAGCAAACAACAATCCACAAATCATCAAAAATAGAATTTTTTGGTTGTGCAATCTTCGTTTGTTATTTTAGTTTGTCCTTGAAAAAACCAAAATATTATCCGGTGTATTATTTTTATTTATTGTTCATCAAACAATACAATTTAGAATCAAGTTTTTTCTTCCGGTTTTGTTTACGTTTTCGACGATCAACCAAAAAA